>CALNHX010004416.1:0-128229 GCA_940337035.1 Agriotes lineatus
ATATTGACAGAATAGCATGGTCCTTAGAAGCCTGCTCAACTCACGTTCTTAGGGATTACTCATAGTTTCTCTTTTAAACTATGAACCTTTAACATAGGTACTATCAAGGACAAATATATTTACCAGTCTTCTTCTTGACAACTAGCTTTTTACTAAAGAGCGTAAGCGGTTTCCAAACACAACATTTAAAATTTCAACTGTTTAACGTAGCGGTTAGTAGTACTGTTACAAATCGATAGTTGTATTTGAAATTATCATACAGATAAATAGCGAGAAATTTGAGTTGGTGTTGGGCAAACGAATGCTTTTAAATTTAGTAACAAAATTTATAAAGGAGTAACTGTATGTATTTTTTTGTATTATTGTAAGTCTAATGGAAATAATAATTTCAAATAGCCAATATTATATTAGAATATAAAAAAGTGTATTTTTGTTGTAATGATTCGCTGTATTTGTAGTGTTTTAAACATTAGCGTAATTTCTTTTTTTTTTAAATATTGTATCCTTTACCCATAACAACAATTTCTAATTATTATTGAGGGACACTCGGAAAGTAAATTACGTTATATTATATTTCGTTAATATCACATCGAGGGAAGGTACAAGCCAGCATGCGTGATCGAATATATTCATTAGATGTAAGTTCAACAAAGTTTGTATTATACAGGTTAATCTTTACAGTTTTTCATGTTAGATTACACTGGATGCAGAACGAAATATTCAGGCTGCTACATGTACTTGCCTAAGGGAGCAATTTCTGTGTCACCATATGGCCTTGTGCTTATTTGCAAGAGACAATGTATCTGTTACTGATATGCAATGTCAGTGGAATGCTCCTAAGCGAAAATCTGATGAAATACAAACAATCGAAGAATTGTATCCTTCAAAAGCGCACGTTGCTATAAATAGAGACCCAACGGAAGAGGAAACAGCTAAATTCCTCCATACACTTGAAGAATACGTAGGAGCGGTTGGATTTAGCTGGCTCTTGAAACCCGATCCAAACTGAATTTCTAACAGAAGTATTTATAAAAACCTTCACACTGTGTGGTAGTGGAGCACTTCCCAATTTGTACATAACATCTGAAGGTGCCAGTTACATGGGAAAGAAAAAAATTTAAATTTCACCTTGACACTGTAATTTGAAAATAAATGAAATCGGATTATAACTTTTGCGTTTTTTTTTATATAATCACACATTTATGTGCATAAATAACCAATATAATACTGAGATAGAAGAAAATGTTGATTGGTAGGACTGGAACTGTCATGGCGGCTGAGTTCTCCATGCCCGCAAGAGGCGCTGTTGTTGCATGTTCTGTCAAATTGGTTGCATGATCTGTCAAATTGATTGAAAACTTCAAGTTATTTCCAAACATTCCTTAAAACCGCTGCGTGATCAACTAAAATAAACGTGTTTGTGTGTTCTTGGTCTTGTGTTGTTCAAAAGAAAAGTTGTTCTTGTTAATTATTGTTGCTTGTGTTGTTTCTTGTGTCTGTTTAATTTTTATTTGCTGTACACTTTCAATTGTGATTTTTCGTTCGTTTATAAGTTTTGCTTGCTCCAAGTTATCAATTAAAGACATAATGGGAAAGTCTGGGTGTGCAGTTTTTAATTGTATACCTATAAATATGATTCCCGTCATCAGTTTCCAGACCCTATGAAAAAACGTGGACTATTTCTACTGTGGCTTCAACTTGTAAGAAATGTACGATTACAGAGTGAAGACCACCAATATATTTTCAAAAATAAGCGAATATGTAGCAAACACTTTGCCAAAGAAGATTTTTGGAAAAACACCACAATTAAAAAAGTTTTACGCAGTGATATCGATGTTTACCCTAAGTTGTTTTCGCCTCAACATTCAGGTAGGTGTAGATTCTTTTGCTAATTATGAATTGTTGTATAAGAGACCTTTTAAAATATCTTATAATCTTTACATGAACCACGTACTGCTCTTCAATCTTATGCGAGTGGAGAACACCGACATGAATTGTTTGATTACCGCGTTGATCCCACATATAATAAAACACCGCTTCGAGAATTCAATAATCCTATGTCATCTCAGACCGTAGAAATAGTAGAGCATCCAATGATTCCTGTTTGTTGCAAGTCCCCCATGAAGAGACCTGATAACGATGCAAATGGAGCACCCCCAGAAACACCCATAAAGAAGAAATGCAATAGTGAGCGTTTCGAAAGAAGCTTGGGTAAGCAAAAGGAATTTAATCGTTGCTATCTCTAAGGTCCCGTTTGTGCCTCTCCAGCATTCCTTATAAAAAGAGAGTAGATTGTGATCGACTTTATTCTGTACATGTTCTCGATTATATAACAATAAATTTCTGAGTCAATTAATACATCATTCCAGTCACATATTTTGTATTGCTCTGATTGTTATAAATTAACCCTTTTTTTCAAGTAGTAAACTGTATGCACAAAACTGATGGCATCAGCTTGACTTCAAAAAAGCAGTTTAGGATCTACTCTATTTTTTCCTTTGCACTGTCTTTGTAACTGAATAGCTATAAAGGGCTTCTACAGATTATTTTGACTTTTATTGTTCCAGGTCGTGGAATACTGTGTGGTCTAGGAGTGAACAAGATGTTGGAATTGTGTCCAAGAGCAAGAACCTTATATAAACAGGCGAGTTATTACAGAAGAAGAGCAGCTCGATTAACCAAGAGCAAGTTGAATTTTAAAGAAAAATTGAAAGCAAGTGAAATGTACAGCCGAGAAATATGCTTCACTAATTTGGCAAAGGATTTAAATTCTACAGCTTTCCATTTTATTAAAAGGCAAATTGAGTGCATTGGAAAGAAAGCAAAAGGACGAAGATTTGCTTTAGAGGACAAAATATTGGCATTGACTCTTTATAAACAGAGCCCCACCACGTACAAATTATTATCATCAATATTTGCTTTACCGTCCAGAATCACCCTTCTAAAACTACTCTCAAGAGTTCCAGTATTTCCGGGAATCCACCATGCCACATTTGACGCACTTAAGAGTGCTACCAAAAGGATGAAGCCAATAAACAAATATTGTGTTCTCCTCTTTGATGAAATGGCGTTAGAACCAAGTGTTCACTACAACCAGTTCCAGGATCAAATCGAGGGCTTGGAAGATTGCGGATCGCACAAAACCAGAAACATAGCAAACCATGCCCAGGTATTTTATTCCATTTGAAAACGACAACAAATTTAATAATCTCGTAAAAGCGCGTGAATATGGTGGAAAAAATGTGACCAGATTGAAATATTGTAACTACCAACTTGTGAGTTCTACAGTTCTATAACAAAGTGTTATAATATTATACGACATATTATAGCTCAGAAACCTGACAAACAAGAATTGTAACATTACATTATGAAGACCATTAAAAGCAACGTTAAATTTGAGTACATCCCATGTGAATGAACATTCAGCTACACTTGAAGAGAACATACTTTTTTGCGTATCTTATCTGATTCCTGTATGTTTTTACAAACTTGTATCTGATTTTTTAAGTTATGATTAGGAGGTTGTGTAATATGCAAATGTTCTCTAGATGTAAGCAATTCTGGAGTAAACCATTTATTTTGAAGTTTATGTTTGCATAAATTAAGTGGAGGTTTTGATTTCTGAAATTTTACCGCCTAAACTGTTGAGTTCATTTTTCTTTGTAAATCACCAGAAGTCTAAGACATAGACACGAGACGTATGGCAATCAATACTGTATGGATTTAGGTAGAAGTAAAAAGAAAAAATTGTAATAAATAGTGTTTTTCAATGTAATAAATATTTTACAGCTCTTCCACTCGTTTTTTCTCTTTATTTTGAACAAAAGGTATTTTTTCTGTATTATTTGATTTATTTTTTAAAACTTATTTTCCCTGATACATACGTTTTGAAAACAGAATCAGGTAACCATTAGAACAAGAGTTTTTGTTCTTAACTGATGTTCCTTGTTTAAATTTCCCGCCATTGGTTCTCCATTGATACGAGAGGGCGCAACTGACGCTGTTCCTTTAAATTATACGGCAGATGTCATTGTATTACTTTTGGGGTTTTCTATGTTATGTGTAGTTACACTCCTGAGGTAGGGCACTTACCTCCTGCCCACCCTGTATTAAGTAAAAAATCTTACAAAATCACATAACATAACCTTACTTTATTCACAATGAAGTATAACGAAAATCTGATTGAATTTTGGCTCAATTTTGTTTTCTATTCCAGTTAAATACAAAATATGTTTATCATAATAGGCTTACTTCGATTTTAAAAGTTACAATTAAACAATATTTAGCCTTCTTTAGTTCCTCCAATTTACATAACATGCCGCGCCTTTTAAATCTGTTTGGAAAGTGATTTCTCCCACCCTTTTCAGTTTAAAAGGCTGCCACGTCACGCTCCCCTAGTGAATTGTTTATAAAATTATAATCTTTCCAACAAGCGTTGAGCACTCGTGATTCTACTTTTGAAAAATTCATATTTATATTATACAGGGTGAGGCACATAAAGTGTTACAGAGCAATAGCACTCAAACTATTGATCACATCCAAAAATGTTTCAGACAAAAGTTTCAGTGTTCGAGAAGGCCGTCATACTGGACCACCCTATTTTTTTATCGGTGGAGGCGCTGAAACTACGTCAAGGTCAACTCCACTTTTTTAAATGGAACCATGTATTTTTTTTTCGATGACATTATTACCGATTTGAAGACAAATTCAGGGACCTGAAATACAAGGTCATTCTAGTCACCCAAAGTATGAAAATAGTCGAAAAATCGAAAAATGCAACAGTGCAACAAACACGAGTGAACACGACGGTGCACCACCCCATTATGCTCTGTGTTTAAGACAAGTGATGAATGAGATTTTTGGCGAAAAGTGGATAGGACGAGGCGGTCCTGTAGCTTGGTCACCTCGATCGCCAGATCTAACATAAGCAGATTACTTTTTATGGGGTTTTAGGGTTTAAGATAGCGTAATGGCGGTAGTACCTACCACGCCTGGCGACATGAAAGACAGAATACGACGAGCATGTACCGAAATTACACCACAAATGTTAGCTGAAGTTAGACGGTCTTTTCATCAGCGAATTAACAAGTGCTTACAAGTCGAGGGTCATCACTTCGAGCATCTTCTGTAGGTAGAAGCAAACCAAGGTTAGTGGATCCTTTGAAAGTGATTATTCCGATATTTTTCGATTTTTTCACTATCTTCATACTTTGCTAACTAGAATGACCTTGTGTTGCAGGTAGCTGAATTTGTCTTAAAATCGGTAATAATGTCATCGAAAAAAAATACATAGTTCAATTTAAAAATCTGGAGTTGACTTTGACATAGCTTCAGCGCCTCTACCGATAAAAAAAGGGTGGTATTTAACAGTCTACCAAATTTACCCAATCTTTTCGTACAAAAAAATACTTTTGTTTCCCAAAAATACTAAATGCTCACCAAAATTAATAAAATGCATAATCTTAGAGCGACAACCAAATATTGACATCATGCTAGTCTCTTATATTATTTGTTCCTAAAAATAACTTTCGTTGGCTAAAAATGCTAAATGTTCACCAAATTTTATGCCGCATTTAATTCTAACATGATACCCAAATATTTAATTTTCATCAGTGTCTTATATTATTTAGCAGTTAAAAAAACTATTTGTTTAGCAGAAATACACAATGTTTACTATATTTTATAACACATTCGATTTCAAAAGTATACCCAGATTTATAATTCTTGCCTAAGCCTAAATATCACTTATAAGAAAAATGTATCATGTTATATTAGGTCTTGTTTATAAATGGCGACATAGAAATAAGTCTGCAGAATTCTTATTCTAATTCCAAGTAAATTATTTAACAACAATGAAAAAACTTTGTGTTTGCTATAGCCAACTTTAGAAAACCGAAAACAGTTAAAGTAATGTTTAAAACTCAGCTATTATTCGAAAAATGACGAAATAAATGAACAGTATTTTTCAAGTTTGCGTTTTAATATCTTTCTAACGCATAGGAATTTTTGCATAAAAATTTGGCCACAAGGGTTTTCAAAGGCGCGGATTAAGATTATGTTAAAAAATTTGGCCGAAAAAAATCGCTAATATTACTTTGTGAAAAAATAGCCTCTTTTTTTCGTCCTAAGACGGACGCCTATGGACCCATTCTTATGTGTCCTTGTGTCCTGGGTGGCACTAAGAGTATATACATTCCTTGCAAATTTGAACAAAATTGGTTGGGTACTTTGTGTGATACATGATCGTCCCCATGAAAAGTGAAACACACTGTATATAAAAATCTAACACAAAATTCACAAAACAAAAATGAAAATGCAACTTATTAAGTCTTTTCGTACGGCAATACACTGGTTACACTCGCTGTAAAAGCTACCAAGCACAGTGTGCGGCTGGAAGCTGAGGCCTTCAAGAAGTTTGTCTGGAAGCGACAAGGAGAGATGCGCGAGCTTATTTCATTTTTGGAGTAACAGAATAATTATTTGAAGCACAAGCAGTTTTTCGAGAAAGACTAAATATAAATGGATAACGCAAATATTTATTATGTACAGCACGGGTGCGTAACTTGATCGTTCTAAATTTGGTGAACATTTAGTAAAATCGGTAGACATATAGAATTTAAAATGTAAGCAATAGTAAAACAGCACGCCACATAGCTATTTAAGTGGTGCTGTTCTCATTTTCTGAAGTATAATCATTTGGGTTGCATTAAGATTTTTTGATGTTCATTAAATTTTTTGGTGGACAGCACTAGGGATGTATGATTTAATTTGGTGTACATTATATTTGATCCCATAAAAAAATAGGGTGGTCCAGTATGACGGCCTTCTCGAACAATGAAACTTTTGTCTGAAACATTTTTGGATATGATCAATAGTTTGAGTGCTATTGCTCTGTAACACTTTATGTGCCTCACCCTGTATATAACAGTAATACCGAAGGACTGGGAAGTAGCACTAATAGTCCCGATCTTCAAAAAGGGAAACAACAAAGAATGCCAAAATTACAGGGGTATTTCACTGCTGAGTGTGCCGGGGAAGATCTATGAAAGGATTCTAGACACAAGGATATGGAAAATACTGGAGAAACAGCTCATAGACTCCCAAAGTGGATTCAGAGCAGGGCACAACACACAGGAACACATATTCACGATAAGACAGATAATGGAAAAAACACTAACATATAATAAAGAAGCTTACATCTGTTTTATTGATCTGGAGAAGGCCTTCGACAGCGTCCCTAGAGAGAACATATGGAAGAACCTACAGAAAAGAGGGGTAAAAGACGATCTATTGGAAGCAGTAAAATCTTTGTACAATAAAACCAGAAATTATGTTAGAACACACAATGTAAACTCAGAGGAATTCGTCACAACACAAGGAGGGATAATGAGCCCTATATTGTTCCTAGTAGTCATGGATGAAGTAATCAAAGAGACAAGAGAAGAGGCAAAGGGAATAATGATAGGAAACTGGAACATGAAGAGAGTGGAAATAACAGAATGTGCCTTCGCAGACGATATCGCAGTGTTTGCAAAATCAGAAAAAGACATGAACGAAAATATGAACAGATGGAAGACAGCATTAGAAAAGAGGGGACTAAGAATAAACAGGGAGAAAACCAAAGTGATTGTGATAAGTGACCGATGCAAAACAGTGAATATACAGGTAAACGGTGAAAAACTTGAACAGGTAGAAACATTTAAATACTTAGGTACCATAATAGACAGTAAAGCAAAGGTGGAAGTGGATATTGACAATCGAATAAAATCGGCATCCAACATGTTCATGGCTCTAAAAAGATCTTTCATAAACAAAAAAGAGATTTCTATAAAAACAAAATTAACAGTGTACAGAACAATCTATACCCCAATATTAATATACGGAAGTGAATCATGGGTGGTAAACAAGAGTAACAATTCAAAAGTACAAGCCTCGGAGATGATATATCTTAGGAGAGTGTTAGGAGTAACAAGGTTGGATAAGATTAGAAACGAAGAAATAAGAGAGAGACTATCAGTAGAACCAATACAAAAGAAAATTGAAGAAGGGCAATTAAGATGGTTTGGACACATATGCCGAATGGAAAACAGAAAACAAACTAAGAAAGTGTGGGAAGCAAGGGCAGAGGGAAAGAGAAGGAGAGGAAGGCCAAAAGAAACATGGAACCAGGCGATTGGAAAAATAATAAAAAGGAAGGGCAAAACATGGAACCAGGCAAAAGACCTCACGGAAGACAGAAAAGAGTGGAGAAAATTTTGCAAGTATTAGGCAAGAAACCTCGACACCCAATGGGTATGAAGAGGAAGGATTAAGTAAGTAAGTAAGTATAACATTGATGTATTTCTGAGTTTCATCATTGAATGAAAAATCTTGAAACATACGTATTACTGAGAAAAAGTAACTTACTGGAGTTTGTTGTAGTAGATATCGAATTGTCAATTTAAAAATTCAGTGAGTTACTACATTAAAGTAAAATGCTATAGCATTTACTGTACAATCTTGCATTAAAATATTTATTGTGATTCTATCAAAAAAGTTCGTATAAGATTTAAATGAGTTACTTATGAAGGGTGTTTTTTAGAGGAGAACTTTAAATTGAAATAAAACACAGAAAAATGTTTTTTGTATTCGCTCCCCAAACTGGTTACTTTGGAAACTGTCTAGGATCCTCAAAATGGCCATTTAGAGGCCTTGTACTTAAAGTCGTCATGGCAACATTTTAGCGGATTCAAACATTAGTTGCCATGACGACTTTAAGTACAAGGCCTCTAAATGGCCATTTTGAGGATCCTAGACAGTTTCCAAAGTAACCAGTTTGGGGAGCGAAAAATACATTTTCGCGCGGCCTCCTAATATAATGCCGCGTTAATGGTAATTGAAACTTCATATTATAATGTTTGGAGAGCTAACACTAAAAAACGTTGTATGCAACACGTCCTCAAATGGCTTTAGAGGACTCATCTTCATATTACGGACTCGGTTGCGCTTCGCTCCGCCTCGTCCGGAAACATTACGACTCGTCCCCTAAAGCCTTGCTTTGAGGACTAGTTACATAAAGTACTATTTTAATATCCATGACATTGGCTTTATTTGAAAGATAATTTTATGGCATTTATGTTTGAATATGATTTCGGGCATGTGACCGTCGTGGCTGGCGTGTACATGACGTAATCTGGAGGTCCAATTTTCACACACTCTTCGCAGTAAATCAGGCTGTATTTCGGCAATAACGCGTGGAATGTTGGCTTCCAAGTGCTCAATTGTTTCCGGTTTATCGACTTAGACATGCGACTTTACATATCCTCAAAGAAAATAATCTAACGGCGTCAAATCGCATGGAGGTGGCCAATTAACATATCCACAAAATGGATCCACGAAATGGATCTGTTAACTGGCTAAACATTCTTGTAAAAACTGGATTGTAAGTATGTTTGCCCTGCAGTTTCCCAGAGACGTTTGTTTTCAATATGAAATGCTGATAAAATTGCTATGAAACTTCACTTATAATTTGAATTTAAATTTGTTTGCATGTTCTGCCAAATCAGCTTAGTATACTTGCAGTTGCTTAATTTTGTCCATAAAAATGCAAATACAAAATTCAAATGAAAATATTCATATAAGTAGTTTCACTAGTTATTATAAGGAAATACAGTTGCGACCAAGAAAAACTCGACACTTTTTTTACCTAACTCTCAAAATGTGAAAACTGGCTGACACTGAATTCTAATTAATAAATGTCATCAAAAGTCATTATTCAGATCTAAACAATGACTTTTGATAATTATTATTTAGAATTGTCAAGTGTCCGCACATGTTTTCACATTTTGAAAATTAGGTCAAAAAAAGTGTTCCGTTTTTTTTGGCCGCGACTGTATCACACAAATTTGAATTACAGTGACTATTCAACACTATAACATATAAGCCAATCACATTGCAGACATTTGCTTTTTTCAATCAATAACAGCAGTATATCACTGAATATTGGGCACCATGCAAAATATTCACAAAACAATGTACGTACTCAAACAATAAATAGCCTTGTTGCGAAGTATCGCTTAGCAACGATATTCTGTCCTTAGTGATATCGCTAGGTTACGTAACACTAAACCCCAACAAACTGTGTGGCTTGTTTTAAAAATTATAAAATGCTGTGTTTTGGAAGTATTCCGCTGAATTTAATTGAGAATGAATAATTATATTAATTGTTGGATTATTTTTCAATAAAGTTAATCGTTATGTATTAATATTGTTAAATAGTCGTCCTAAATAGCACTCGAAGTGGATATATTTTTTTTAAATATTTTGCCATTTCCATATAAATTATTGCAAATTTCACTCACCAAAATCACATTTAAATGTCACTCGCTTTCGGCTCGTGACATTTTTGATGTGATTTTGTATCGTGCAATTTAAACGCAATAATTTACATGGAAACGACAAAATATTTGTCAAAAATATATCCACTGCTTGTGGTATTACCCTTGACCACGGTGTATAAAGAGAAGGTGAAGAAATTTGTCTAATTCACTGGTTCCGTTAGCGCTCGAGTTGTAGCGCTTTTCCGTTAGATGGCGCCACTCAAGATACTCCCATATTTTGTATGGTTTTAAATGAAAGTTATGTACAAAATATTATTTAATACGTTGTAATTCACAATAAACGAGTGGATCCTTGTAGAGAATAATGCAGTAACGTAATTTGCTTAAGTACAGGTACACACTAGCTAATTCAGATTTAAAAGAATGTTGTACTGAGCAAAATAAGATATTTTAGTTCAGTACGAACCCCGACACTGTAAATGATATAAGGGATTACAGATTATGTATGTATGTTTGAGTTTATTTAAAATTTCTTATAATAATCGTTAAGTATACATATAAACAGCAAAATCAAAATGTTAACAAACTTTAGGTACCTAAACGAAAACTATATTGGGACCTGGACATATCGCCGAATGGACAAAACGCCGAATCGTATTTTAATGCCCAAACGCCGAATCGTGCCAAACGCCGAATTCGTTTGAGTGGACAAATCGCCGAAATGCCCAAAACGCCGAATGCTGTCGGTGACATATCGCCGAAAATGGACAAATCGCCGAATTAGTTGGTGTGGACAAAACGCCGAAAATGCCAAAACGCCGAATTCTCTCGGTGGACATATCGCCGAAATGGACAAATCGCCGAATTAGTTATCGTGGACAAAACGCCGAAAATGCCCAAAACGCCGAATTCTGTCCGTGGACATATCGCCGAAAATGGACAAATCGCCGAACCGTGTAAAATGACCCCACATGGATCGGAAAGTTGGCATCGCTCGATTTTGTTCAAAACCCCCGTTTGTGTCGGTGGACATATCGCCGAAAATGGACAAATCGCCGCCGAATTAGTTGGCGTGGACAAAACGCCGTAAATGCCAAAACGCCGAATGTTGTCGGTGGACACAACGCCGAAAATGGACAAATCGCCGAATTAGTTAGCGTGGACAAAACGCCGAAAATGCCCAAAACGCCGAATGCTGCCGGTGGACACATCGCCGAAAATGGACAAATCGCCGAATTAGTTACCGTGGACAAAACGCCGAAAATGCCCAAAACGCCGAATTCTGTCGGTGGACATATCGCCGAAAATGGACAAATCGCCGAATTAGTTATCGTGGACAAAACGCCGAAAATGCCCAAAACTCGAATTCTGTCCGTGGACATATCGCCGAAAATGGACAAATCGCCGAACCGTGTAAAATGACCCCACATGGATCGGAAAGTTGGCATCGCTCGATTTTGTTCAAAACCCCCGTTTGTGTCGGTGGACATATCGCCGAAAATGGACAAATCGCCGAATTAGTTGGCGTGGACAAAACGCCGTAAATGCCCAAAACGCCGAATGTTGTCGTGGACACAACGCCGAAAATGGACAAATCGCCGAATTAGTTAGCGTGGACAAAACGCCGAAAATGCCCAAAACGCCGAATGCTGCCGGTGGACACATCGCCGAAAATGGACAAATCGCCGAATTAGTTACCGTGGACAAAACGCCGAAAATGCCCAAAACGCCGAATTCTGTCGGTGGACATATCGCCGAAAATGGACAAATCGACGAATTAGTTACCGTGGACAAAACGCCGAATCCTGTGAGTGGACATATCGCCGAAAATGTCCAAAACGTCGAATTAGTGGGCGTGTACCAAACGTCAAAGATGTCGAAATCACCAATTCCTGTTAGTGGGTATGGTACAAATTAAGGATGCAGAATATTTTACGGCCAAACAAATAGCGAGAATTGTTTTCAAGTTGTTATTTCTAAGTTACAACAATAATAAATTCAACTAGCAATTGCTTCCAGCATAAACAACACCTGTATACTAATAGTTGATATTCTAACTACAATTGTTGATGTCCCGTGTGCATTTTTGTGATTGAGTATTGAGGGTGGTGTCATTTGTTCCTTATGCTGAAACCCGCGACTGGGATGAGCGAGGGGGCTATTTGGGATAAGTTATTATTTTAAAATATAAATAAAGTAAATATGTTTCAAAAACCAGAATATCTATTTCATATTCTATATCGCGCATATACTGCAACTTATAATCTAAGAAAATAAAGTGATAATTGACCGTCATTGAATCCGAAATGGCGACTTTAATTTTTTTATTAAAAAACTCTTTGAATATAAAACAACAGGAAGGAGCATTTACCAGATGAGGTGCGTCGAGAATGGAGGTTGCATATGGCGGATAGTTGTTTCCGTTTGACACTGGCGTACTGTCTGTAAAGGATATATTATGGGTTTATTATATATCAACGATCAACATTTTATGTATTTCTACACATTTATATCGGGTGATTATAAATGTTTTTCCATCAAGCTACTTATGAATATTTGTTATATGAATAATATGTAGGTGGCACTGTAAGTCTATGTCAAATTCGAAGTTAGCAGGTTAGGTTTGCGTCAGTCTTGATTATAAAATCACCCGGTATATTAATGCCTAGACAAGCTATTAGGTTAGCTTATTGGAATGTATACAGGGTGTAGAAATGCTTTACGCAGCATAGGGATTTCAATGGTAATTTTTTCATATGAAAATATTTGCTTCCCTAATTATTTCAGAGCAAACTTGTATGGAAGTTTTTTGTAGAGAAAAAAATTCTGTATCCATTTGTGCCAGCATTTGTTATTTTACATTTCGGAAAACCAAAATTTAAAAAAAATAAAATTGCCATTTTTAGACAAATCAGTGGTGCCTTGAAATTGTTGAAGCATCTCAAAGCATCAACAAATTAGTTTGCTGTTTATTTGTTTGCATCTATCAAATGTAGCTGCAACCATTGCACTTATTGCACCTGATCTGCTTCCAGCATACCACCACTTCACAATTTTCACTGATTTTTGAAAAATGATAATTCTAGTTTATTTCATTATTAGGTTTTCTGACTTAAAATGAGAAAAATGATGGCATCAATGGATGCAGAATTGTTTGCTCTACAAAAAACCTATTTACAAGTTTGCTCTAAAATAATTAGCGAAGCAAATATTGTCATATGAAAAAATTACCATTAAAATTCCTATGGTGCGTAAAGCATTTCTACACCCTGTATATATGAATTAAATAAATTATTATTTATTATTATTATATTATAATTGTTTTACTGAGTTTAAAAATTGTTATTTGTATTAAACAAATTTTAATAAAAAAACATGTAAATTAATTCACATTAACATTAATTTAACGAGTTTCTGCTACAATCGCAAAATTTATATAGTGATAAATATAGAATAAGTTGGAGTTTTAACAAATTTATGTATTTTAATTTTCTTAAATTTATTTATTTCCAACAGACAGGAAGCCCAATTATAGAAAGTCTACAATTTCATATTTAGAACTAACTCAAACATAATTTCTATTATACAGTCGAAAACCAACCTAAGATTACAATAACTTACAGTATACAACAAATCCTTAGAAAAACCTTTCAAGTCACAGTGGAATATGTCAATTTGATTATTAATAAGAATGTATGATGCAGTGCTTGCAAAAAGTGATGAATTTTTATAGGAATTTGTCCTTGGACAAGTATTAACAAATGTGAGACATTTCTCGTTCTTATATCAGGTATATGAAAGTTAAGTCTTGCCGGCAGTTCAGGACAGTCAATCTTTTAATTTTAATTACCAACCAGCTTGTAAATAAACATTATCTGAAAATAAGTACGCATTGACTAAGGCTTTATACAATTAAAATGCAAAAATTATACCCCTATGATCACGTTATTTGACAACTACCATGAATAAACTACCACAAATGAGTCATACTTGGAGGTTGCATATGGCGATTTCAGTCGCACTTTTAAGTACGACCAATAAAATACCAGACTCCTTCCTGTCGTTTTATATTCAAAGGAAAAACTAAACATGAACTTGTTGGGTATCAAATTAAAGGTAATCGATTATACAAAACAAATAGCAAACTTATAAAATGTTTAAGTGCCATAAAAAAATAGAGGTAGTGGCGGTATTTATGGCCCAGTGTGCCTTACATTTCTAAAACATTTCCGGAAACAGTTTACACACTGTTCTGGTTCCTTCCAAAGGGTGCTAAACAAAAAGGTCGACTATGATTGTTGATGTCCGTCATTATCTAACAGAAGTTGCAACGTAAGACATCATATGGTTGCTAGGCGAAATTGTTAATTTAAGTCAGACTTATAGTTCCAATCAAGTGCTAATAACTCTGTCTACCCCACAATTCATGGTATATGATAGCAGACACAAAATACACATATCTGTTTTGCCATTACTCCTACATCACCAAACTGAAAAAGTTAGTTCTGACTGTAAACCGTCGACTACAACGGCCTTTGATACATCTAAAGATGCCATTTTTTAACCGAAAATTGGGTGATCATTCCATGAGAATTGCACATAATAATAGCTGTACTCAAATCTATTGAAGTTAATATTGGATCAACTGGCATTCCTGAGTGGAGCGTGGCCTTTTTTATAAATTTATAAGAAGAAAAACATGTAACGCTCATACCACAACTTTGCCTGTGTTATACCGGGTGTCCGTTCTCAAAGTCGAACATAGGCGAATAACATTATATTGAACGTTTTTGCCGATTCCTGCTCGCCAATTCAACTTACAGGGAAGGTAATGGTATCAATGGAAAGATAAAATTATTACGCATCAAATGATACCAATAATGATATTCAAGATGCGATTTTTATTTTAAAATTTTAATTTAAAACTTGGGAATTTTAAATATATCATGCCAAGTTCGATAGCATTCGTCAAAAAATTGGTATTTAGTTGGCTTAAATCAGATATTTTCTGTCAACGTCTGTTAAAATTATCTACAGAAAAATTAATTATTTCAATGAAGAACGAGTGAATGCACTGATGTTAATTGCCTATGTTCGACATTGAGAATGGACACCCGGTATAGTACTGCGCTTGCTAATGAATTCTTCAAGGAAAAATTCCAAATTATTCAAATAATTCTTTGGGTAATATGGCAGAAAAAGTACTCCAAATCCATGATTGACAACAAAGTTTGTTCACGAAAATAAGTTTGTACCGCTTAGTAAAAGAAACAATAGTTAGGTACCTATTGTATGTAACAGAATGTTGAGAATTTGTTAATTCTTCTAATGTCCCAGGTACCTATGACGTTTTCGGCATTTCCACCGCATTGGGCTTTTCGTCCGAATTTTAATGCCCGCATTGTTCTCAACAAGAGGCGCGTTCGGTTGAAATCACAAAATTAGTTTTGACGAATTGGTAACACAAGAAACACGCTGTTGACTGGGCCAATTATTCATTTTGGATAAATGATTGCACATTATTTAAGCAATATAATCTGTATATATAAAAATCACTCACCGTGTGTTAGTAATGCAAAAACTCAAGAACGACTGGACCGATTTGGATGATTTTTTTTGGTTTGTTCGCCTTACTCCCGAGGTGGTAAAAAAAGACAATTCGGAAAAATCCAAAGGGACAGCCGGAAAATTGGAAAATATCGAAAGTGTGTTTTTCTATACACTGTACGACTTTCTATTTGCAGTCATACTTTTATCATTCTGTGCTTAATATATGGTTTGAAAGATTTTCCCCATCATGTCATAATCTAAAACAACGTTTGCCGGGTCAGCTAGTATATAATATATAGTGTC
The DNA here is from genome assembly GCA_940337035.1 of Agriotes lineatus. NCBI lineage: Eukaryota > Metazoa > Arthropoda > Insecta > Coleoptera > Elateridae > Agriotes > Agriotes lineatus. Next base: position 16,173 of record CALNHX010004416.1, read on the forward strand.
TAGACTGAATGCAGTAAACACATTATAAACTTGCATTTCTAGGATTTCTGTTAGATGTTTGTGCGTTGACCAATGACGAAATAACAACCGATTAACAAAATATATTCAGACAATCTTGTGAAACAACACATACAAATAAAAAAGTGCAGTCAATATAGAAAAGCTTAGAACAATTCTAGTAAAATTTAAGGTACTGTAGAAAAAGGCCAAGCACAAGAAGGTTTCCTTATGTGGTCTATTTACTACTTTTATTAAAAATGTATACCTAAGTCAATTTATAATTTATTTTTAAAAATACATATATTAGAAATATTTATATTTGTCTGTTGGAAATAAATAAATTTAAGAAAAATTCAAATAAATAAATTTGTTAAAACTCCAACTTATTCTATATTTATCACCATATAAATTTTGCGATTGTAGCAGAAACTCTTTAAATTAATGTTAATGTGAATTAATTTACATAATGTTTTTTTATTAAAATTTGTTTAATACAAATAACGACAATTTTTAAACTCAGTAAAACAATTATAATATAATAATAATAAATAATAATTTATTTAATTCATATACAGTCTGTTCAACAAAAAAGGCCCCGCCTTCTAGCTACGTTATTATTTATTTTAGACCCAATGAACCTGATATCAAATCAAATGGCACATAAAAACCTACATTTTAACACTATCAAAAAAAAATTATCTTTAATTGTTTCAGAGTGGTGACGTCACATGCAATTTTTTTAAATGACACTGTATATATTTTTTTACATTTTCTGGTAGAGGTTTTTTTTTTCTCTTTCCAACAATATAAATATTTTATGCCCTTACATTAGAAAATTTTCGAGAAAAATTAAAAAACTTTTTTATCGGTGGGAGGCCACTATACAAAACTATAAATAAAAGTGTAACTCAGAAAAACAAAACAATAAACACTTCAGATTATTCTGAAATCTGATAGTTAAAGCGTTTGGCTACTATTTGTTTTGGTTTTCTGAGTTACACTTTTGTTTACAGTTTTGTATCATGGCCTCCCACTGTGAAAAAGTTTTTGTAATTTTTCACGAAAATTTTTTTATGCAAGTGCATGAAATATTTATATTGTTGAAAAGAGAAAAAAAACCTCTACCAGAAAATGTCAAAAAATATATACAGTGTCATTTAAAAAAATTGCAAGTGACGTCACCACTCTGAAACAATTGAAGATACAAATTTCTTGATTGTGTTAAAATATAGGTTTTTATGTGTCATTTGATTTTATATAAGGTTTATTGAGTCTAAAATAAATAATAAAGTAGCTAGAAGGCGGGGCCTTTTTTGTTGAACAGACTGTTTATACATTCCAATAAGCAAACCTAATAGCTTGTCTAGGCATTAATATACCGGGTGATTTTATAATCAAGACTGACGCAAAACCTAACTTGCTAACTTCGAATTTGACATAGACTTACAGTGCCACCTACATATTATTCATATAACAAATATTTCATAGTAGCTTGATGGAAAAACATTTATAATCACCCGATATAAATGTGTAGAAATACATAAAATGTTGATCCTTGACATATAATAAACCCATAATATATCCTTTACAGACAGTACGCCAGTGTCAAACGGAAACAACTATCCGCCATATGCAACCTCCATTCTCGACGCAACCTCATCTGGTAAATGCTCTTTCCTGTTGTTTTATATTCAAAGAGTTTTTTAAATAAAAAAATTAAAGTTCGCCATTTTGGATTCAATGGCGGTCAATTATCACGTTATTTTATTAGATTATAAGTTGCAGTATATGCGCGATATAGAATATGAAATAGATATTCTGGTTTTTAAAACATATTTACTTTATTTATATTTTAAAATAATAACTTATCCCCAAATATCCCCCTCGCTCATCCCAGTCGCGGGTCCCAGCATAAGGAACAAAATGACACCACCCTCAATACTCAATCACAAAAATGCACACGGGATATCAAAAATTTTAGTTAGAATATCAACTATTAGTTTACAGGTGTTGTTTATGCTGGCAGCAATTGCTAGTTGAATTTATTATTGTTGTAACTTAGAAATAACAACTTGAAAACAATTCTCGCTATTTGTTTGGCCGTAAAATATTCTGCATCCTTAATTTGTACCATACCCACTAACAGGAATTGGTGATTTCGACATCTTTGACGTTGGTACACGCCCACTAATTCGACGTTTTGGACATTTTCGGCGATATGTCCACTCACAGGATTCGGCGTTTTGTCCACGGTAACTAATTCGGCGATTTGTCCATTTTCGGCGATATGTCCACCGACAGAATTCGGCGTTTTGGGCATTTTCGGCGTTTTGTCCACGGTAACTAATTCGGCGATTTGTCCATTTTCGGCGATGTGTCCACCGGCAGCATTCGGCGTTTTGGGCATTTTCGGCGTTTTGTCCACGATAACTAATTCGGCGATTTGTCCATTTTCGGCGATATGTCCACCGAGAGAATTCGGCGTTTTGGGCATTTTCGGCGTTTTGTCCACGCTAACTAATTCGGCGATTTGTCCATTTTCGGCGTTGTGTCCACCGACAACATTCGGCGTTTTGGGCATTTTCGGCGTTTTGTCCACTCTAACTAATTCGGCGATTTGTCCATTTTCGGCGATATGTCCACCGACACAAACGGGGGTTTTGAACAAAATCGAGCGATGCCAACTTTCCGATCCATGTGGGGTCATTTTACACGGTTCGGCGATTTGTCCATTTTCGGCGATATGTCCACGGACAGAATTCGGCGTTTTGGGCATTTTCGGCGTTTTGTCCACGCCAACTAATTCGGCGATTTATCCATTTTCGGCGATATGTCCACCGAGAGAATTCGGCGTTTTGGGCATTTTCGGCGTTTTGTCCACGCCAACTAATTCGGCGATTTGTCCATTTTCGGCGATATGTCCACCGACAGCATTCGGCGTTTTGGGCATTTTCGGCGATTTGTCCACTCAAACGAATTCGGCGTTTTGGGCACGATTCGGCGTTTTGGGCATTAAAATACAATTCGGCGTTTTGTCCATTCGGCGATATGTCCTAGACCCGTAGACAGTGCTTAGTATTTTCCGAAAGTATGTACGCCCACTGCTTGTATGGAGCATTTCCTATTTTTATAGTTTAAAAAGAGACGTCTATGTGGCATAATCAGAGCCAGTATATTAAGGTCACTAAATCACATTAGCTTCGCTAACACAGCTAGGGAAACTCCGTGTTCTCTATGTTCAATCAAACTCTGTTTTTCAGTGACATACACAATCAGTTTTTATTACAGCTGAAAACGATCATTTGTTTAACATCTAAGCTAAAGAAAGAACTATGTCCTCGCATTCCGAAAGGTAAATTAATAATAAAAACTGTTATTTATGCACTTAGTGGTAGTGCGTATTATAAATTTGACAATGACTCGGTTTTTGAGCCTGTCAACTTGGGTTTCCCTACCTGTGTTAGCGTATCTAACATGATTTAGTGACCTTACAGTATATGTACAGTAGGAGAGTACCGCCATGCTTTGATCCGTGAAAATGCCACCATCCCCGCCATTTTTACTCCGATGCTACTTGTCATTCATAGCGATGTGTTTAAATGCCGTGTTTTTGTGCAGTAAATTGCAACGAACGCTCAGAAAATGGTGTAAGATTATTTTTACTACCTCAACGGGATTAAAAATAAGGAAAGAAGGAAGCAGTGCATATATAAGATTGCTACAGAAGATTTGCCAGATTGAGCCTACGTATTTGAGGTTAGTTTTTAATCACTTTTTTGCTGGGTTTTGAGTTTTCAGAAAGTAAAGCTCACTTTAAATACTATTATCGAAAGTACTAAACACTGCATCTAGTTGGGTAAAGCATTTTGTGCTTTAGAAACATTTCACCTAAAATCAGTTTGAACGTAATAGAACTGACGGGAAAAGACCACTGCGTTGGAATGTTTCTATATACTTTGGACAAGAAATCAAAAACTTATAGAAATACATTCAGAGCGTTTTGACGCCTTACTGGTTGCTTAATTTTTGGGGTCAATAGGTACCTATCACTATAACCACACGGCACTTGCCCGCAATCGGTGGCAGTCAATGTCGAACTTTTATGTTTTAGTCATTTTGATTATAGTGAGTTTTTTTGTAGTTACCTACTTTGTTTCTAGTTAATAAAGGCATTCGAAGAAAACAAGGTTTTATTTTAATTCATATAATTACACACATAACCTGCTGAATAGCGAGACAAACGTCGCATTGACGGAATTGTGCGACAAACCTCAAAGTGACGCATATCGCATATCAGCGGAATAAAAATGGCGGACTCTCCTAATACATAGGGGAAGGTCGCATATGATGGCACCTTTTTTTTCAGCACCTAATATCTTTTTTGGTTCAAAGGTTTTAACCCATTCAATCATGTCAAAATATTTGTTACTGCTTAAATATTAATTATAAAACTTAAAGAAATATATAAAAATTATTTTCTTGATAAAAAATAGGAAAGAAAAAATCACCAAGTATGCCATCATAGGCAACGCATGCACGTAAAAGGAAAATTATTATTACAGTTTGCACATTTTTATTATTAAAAAATTCAAAGCATATAAAACTGTTTAAAAAAATTAAAATAATACCTTATATTCTAAGGAATATGTTTAAAACTTTTAAAAAAGTTAATAAAAACATTATCAAGAAGGTTAAACTTGTTAAACTCTTTTCGAAGGAATTCCTTCTTTATTTTGAGACATATCTAAAAAAAATCATAAAGAAAAGTAGATATTGTGCCGTTATGAATGAGTTATACCATCATAGGAAACCACAAGGTATGCCATCATAGGAAAATGTCACACTTCTAGTAAATAAATTATAAAAAATTAAAGCCACAACTTAGATTCAAAATAATCACAACAAAATAACGTCTATATCCCATAGTTATCGGGAAAAAATCTGGCATTCTAATTTAATGAACCTAACATAATAAATTTTTGATTTAAAAGTTGAATAATATTACTTCGGCACTTACCCAATTCAGTCTTATTAAATCACTTCACATAAAAACATTCGTCACTGCTGACGTGCGCACGCGTAACTCCGCAGGTTGGAGCGAAAACCGATTTATTCCGAAAATACCTGTGGTATGCCATCATGGGAAGTACGCCATCAAGGGCAACCTTCCCCTACACTGGCTCTGGACGTAAAGTACGATACTTCCTTTAAAGTCTATAGTGATATGAAGAACGTAACTATTCAGTACACGAGTACTCGTTACTCGACAAGATTCGAAGTAACTGATATCAACTTGCAAAAGTATTTGTTACATTTTTTAAACAGTTACTGAAGTTTAACCTTGCTTTTTATTTTATTGCCATCATACTGTGTGCATATAAGCCCTGAGCGCAATTCTTAAATCTGAAAAAGAAACAAGTAAGCACTCAGTTTTGTTTGTTTACGTCAGCTATCACAACTCGGAGAGTACTCGCCATTCGATGTAATATAAATGGATAGTCTAGCAAGCTGATAGCTGAACTTTCAGGTACTCGATCGGAATTGGCTGCGGATGTTTGCTTGATACGCGTGAAGTGAATGAATAATCTATAATGAATACTGTAACGAAAAATAACGAATATAGTTACAAGTACCGAAAAGTAAGAAAGTACCTAACTAAAACTGACATCAATACTATAAAGCATCCTTGTGTCAGTTCATCACACCAACAAACTCCTGATACACCGATGATTAACGCAGCCTGATTTGTTTTTGCAAACTATTTAAAATAAAATAAAACAATAGGTTTTTTACCTTTAACATTAAAAATTCTTCATCTGGAGTCTTTCGAAGACAAAACTCTTGATTTCTTGGCTTGATATCCCTCAGCTTGTCTTTTTAAGTACGCAATTAGTTTATTAAACTTGCTAATATCAATGTCCTTTTTACTTCCCTCGTCTGAAAGACGAAGGAAGTATTTTTATAAATAATGTCAACTTAAGCATGGAATAAGTACTCCAAAGGGTTGAAGACTTAAAATTGTTTAGTTTTCTCCGCAAAGTAAGCCAAAAGAAAGCAGACAGCAATTCCTCTAACATTCTTAGCCTTACACCAATCTTTAAAAGTTTTATAAACTCAGTTGTACCTCATTTTGGATTTTTTGAGTAGCAGGTCTGCCACAAGCCTTCTTGAATGTCTAAAGAAACCTCGTCGCAATTATTGGCTTCGTAAGACATTGCAAATGAACAGGAACGCATGCACCAAAAATGCAAAACTAAGTAACTATTATTTCTCTACAACTAAACTGAATGAGGAATTACGTAACTATAGCTTTTATGCAAATATGACGTGTCTCATCACAGTGCACTGTTTTAGTTACAGTAATTAAATTTTTTGCAAGGCAAAATCACCTAATAAAGCTACCGATAGCTCCCAGGAAATTTTAAGATCTTTAAGTGAAATAAAAACCGAAATATCTGATTTGAAAACATCTCAAACTGATATGGTTAATTCTGTCCAGTTTTTCTCTGATAAAATCGATAAATTTGAATCTGAGATGAATGATGTTAAAGCTTCTCTGAAGCTTATTAATAACATGAGCTACAAAATTACTTCGTTAAAAATCTGGTGTGATACACTCACACAACTTCCTTTTACAGTGATCTTATAATTATTCAAAAATTTAATTTTTAATTTTTAAGCACTTGTCGAAAATTTTCAAAAATTACAAATTCTACAAAAACGGTGTTAGTTGAAGAGACAAATTTTCATATACAATACCGCGAGCGGTCGACGAATTGCCGAAAATTTTTGTGAAAGTGTATGAGTGTTTATTGCTTCGATATAAATTGGTCGAGTGCGACAGCACGAGACCAATTTTGAAGCAATAAACACGAATAAACACTTTGACACAAATTCATGCAATTCGTCGGCTGCAAGCGGCATTTGAAGGACTATTCAACGAACAAAATTGACATTTCTTAGTAATTAATCAATTTTATCACGTCCTCTTTGAAAATAAAAATCTGTTGACGTAAAATAAATTGTTTGTCAAATTTGACATTTCTAATATCATATTTGATTAATTTTACAGGAAGTTAAATAAATGTCACAGGAAGAGAAAAAAAATGTCATTAAAACTCCGCTAGCGAAATTGTTGCACAATTTTACGCTGATTGGTGGCAAATGACATAAATACTAAATTATGCGATTGGTGAATAGTTAACTTGAAGGGGGTGAGTTGAATAGTCTCTAAAATTTTAAGCAGAATTCAAAAATGTTATAATATACCGGGTGTTCTATTTAAAATAGGAGTTAATAGAAAAAATAGAAAAAAAACAAAAGAAACCCACTTTAGAAGTATTCAACTGGAAAATCACCTATCTCACGTCAATGCACATTAATAATGTAATAAAAATGTAAAGTTTGAAAAAAATCGTTAGAGCCGTTTTTGAAAAAATCTAGAAAAACTGAAAAATCACAAGAGTAAACACCTACTTCCGGTTATGCGATTTTCTTCAAAAGCTTGCTGTCGCATCTGCATAGTAGTCATAGTACACAAAACTTATATGTGAAGTTTTAATGCCATACCTCTTTTGGTTTTTGAGATATTCTGTTCACAGACAGACAGACACACAGACCAATGAAAAGAAATATGTTTTTTGGGTTCAGGGGACTCTAAAACATGAAGATCTGTTGAAAACTCAATTTCAAATTTTTGGGGTGAATCCAATACTTCCTTTATTGTAAAAGGAAGTAAAAAGAGAACTCCAATCTCAACAGGAGAAAATTATCGAACTCCAGCAATGTACACGCACTGATAATTTAGAGATACAAGGGGTTCCGGAGAACGCCAATGAAAATATTTACAAGGTACTAGAAACCATTGGTGAAACAATAAACTGCAACATTTCAGCCAACGATGTAAGCATTGCCCATAGGGTGCAGCATATTAACAATGACAATAAAAAACCCCGACACATAGTCGTAAAATTTATATCGCGTCGAAAAAAATACGAAGTCCTTGCAGCCTCTAAGAGAACATCTAGGTCATCTGTAAAATACTGGAAAACCAGGTATTAAGGTAGCTAATCTGGGCGAATCAATATTTATCAACGAACATTTGTCCAGTAACAACAAATTGCTACTTAAGAAAGCCAAGGAAGCTGCAAAAGACCGGAATTTTAAATTCGTTTGGGTGAGAAACTGCATAATTCACGTAGATAAAAATGAAACTTCTCCAGTGAAAATTAGAAGATACGAGGCGGACATTTCCAAGATGTGACTTTTTCTTTGTTGAGATATTGCAAGATTTATATAGGTACATTTTTTGTGTAATCATGGCTCTTAACATCTTTTATTAAAATTTTCGTGGTTTGTGAACTAAAACACATCAGTTTTTTAACGTCAGTTTTCTTTAGTACCAGAGGACTTACACCACCCCCCAATAGAGTTTACGTTGGAATTTAAAATTGATAATTTATTTAAAAAAATACGTAAGTAGCTCTAGTAACTTTAATTTCTCTGAAGCAAATTTCATACAAATCGATAATGATCTTCCGATGTAAATTCTGCAGTACAAGCATTTCACTCTAAATTAAATGACATTCTTTGAACAGAATTGCCTGGAGGCTGGATCAGGATTCCGTTGCTTTGCGCTGGTTCTATCCCTTAAGCACATAAACGAGACTGCGTTTATGTTTTAAACCAATGTAGTCAATGGTACTTAAAAGGGACGACAGTAAACTACCCTGGGAGACGCAGCCTCACGTCCCAATGATATTATGGCTTAGTAGCAGGATAGCGACGTAGTGAATGAATCAGACATTAGATGCAGATTGTTTTATTACGAAAAGAAACGTTCTATTTATACAAAACAAGAATGCTTAACTAAGTAACATATCAAAGTTCAGAATAGTGTAGTGTACTGGAACGCGTTTAAAGGTACAAAAATAGCAGTTCAGCACAGTACGCTTTTATAGTTCCGTATGTGTTTGCAGGACAGACCGGTGAACTTGAGTTTATTAGGTCGCGTACTGCGTGAAATGCCAAGTTGCAGTTTGCTGTGGTTTTTAAACTTGCAAAACAAGATTAGTTTGTTAATATTTCGAAAATAGGAACTGAAATTTGCCCGTTTTAATTCAAGATTAAAACAGATCTAAATTAAATATCAACTGGCGAAATTATGAAGTAAAACTGGAGGTTAAAACTGCTTGTTTATGAAATCAGAGTTACATTTAGAACTTCTGACTGGATTTCGTAAATTTTGTTATTAAAATTTATGTGTGTTTAAATCAAGTTTAAACATTCTTGAATCACGTGTACCCCGCATAACCAGAAAAAATAATAATAAATTCCCAGATTGGTACTGTCATTCTACAATATTAAGGTAACAATGAAAAAAAGAAGTTTCAGAAACTTTGGAAACGTTATTATAACCCACTAGATTCAATTCAATAATTCGAGATATACAAATTTTGTTTTACATACAAACTAAAACCGTACAATCGTATTTATATAATGTAAAAATATAATAAAATAGAAAGTGTCCTTTCCAGTTAAATTTTTTTAATCCTTATGTTACTCAAACGTATCTGATTTTTATATAAAATTGTAATTAATACTGTGCATTGTCTAACCGTAACACTCTCCTTAGCTGACTTAACGGATCACCAATAGCCCATTACATGCGCTTTCTAAGATTTGTGCTTCACAACGCCATTTTTGTGTGTGTGTAGTCATAGTACTCTACCTTCCATTCTGTTCTTCACTTGACTTACCTTACGTAATTGTTCTGATCTTTTTTTGCGTACTCAATTTCTTGTCTCGTGTGATTTGTCACATTTGTACTAGTTTTTGTTGCTATGCAGTAAGTGTACTAGTTTTGTTGCTATGTACTAAATTTGTAATTAACAGGGTAGGAAGTAATATGAATTTATTAGTTTATTTCATAAAACAATAAAACATACTCATAATAAAAGAATTCATAGTTATCCAAATTAAATTACATTACATTAAAGATAACATGCACAGTTCATGCATATGAACTTACAATAAGACACCAGCTTCAACTTAACGTTTTAACTTTTTGTGTGAAACAAACTTAAATTGAATCTATTACTGCAAGCATACCTGCATAACACATTCATACCACCATCACACTTGAATTCTCTGACTGGTGCTAACTCGAAACCAAATTTATCACTCTTATCTTATGGTAAACGCTAAGTAATTTTTACATTATGTCAAACCGTGAGCTGCTTGAATACCACTACGCAACTCACTTCGTTGTTTTTCTAAATCTCTATAGGCCTGCACAGCAAGTTCCAAAGGCCCTTTCTTTTGCGCTTCTAGGGCGATATATTGCAATATACCTTCTAAACTCTGTGGATTTTCAATTTTAAACTCAACTTTATGAATCTTTCCATAGAGCTGCAATAAACTGTTGCAATCTTCAATATGTGCAGTTTCTATAAGTTCCAATAATAAGTTATCTATATTCTTAAACCATGCCAGGTAAAAAGCTAGTGGCCCAAAATGCCTCGTGGATCTCAATTTTTCAAAGCCATCATTATCATTAATGTGCTGATAAGTCATACTAGTTACTCTTTGATAGTCTGGATGATTAGGCTCGAACTGTGCGCAAGCACGATCTAGTATAAATTCATACTCTTTGGAGGTTAAAAGGTTTTGCAAGTTTTCATCTTCAAACATTCGTGGCATCTGCAAATATACGAATGTGAAAAGCAAAGTAAACTGTAAAATAACTTACTTTTAATTTTCGACAAATTTTTGGAAAATACACTTGGTTCATACGATCTCGCACATCCCAGCTGGCCTCTTTTAAAGTTCCGTCAGGTTCCCTAACTACTATAAGCCGATCGCAATCCTTAACTCCAAATGTAACATCGGTAAATATCAACTTGCTGGTTTCCAATCCTTGAAGCGCAGTATCCTGTATAAACACTTTATTTATAGGCTTACGCACTTGCATCACTGGAGGCATTTGTAAGAAGTCATCAACACGCTGTTTTGCTTCTGTGAGAGTTTCTTGTAGCTGTTCATCAGTCATGAATCTGTATGTGGGTTGTTCTAATGCTTTGTCTCCTAACTTCCTTTTTTTATATACTATGCCAAGATTTACTCTCGTTAACGATTTTAGCAATGCTTGTACATCTGAATTAAAGTACACTGGGGCTGGGTCTCGATCATGTTCTGAAAATGTGAAATACGAGTAATTTAGTTTACATAACCTTAACTTTAATTTACCATATAAATTTGGGCTATAATTTAGGAATCGAGCAATGCATAGATTTGTATAAACTGGATGTAAAACATCACTGCCTTTCAGGACGTTTTTAATAGTATGTTTATGTAAATTTCGAAATACGAACATTATTCAAACTTTATAGGTTATGATGAGTGAAGTCACAGACAAGAGTGAAGTTACAAAAATGTGCTATTGCTGGAATACACCAGAGCATCTCAACTTGTGGTACACCACATGAAACCACAGACCAACAAAGAAAACGTGAAACTAGCAAAAACATTAACAAAATTGAGAAACTTCTTAGCGATTAAACAAATTTAATCACTATCAGCAACAGAAATTTTAATAAAAGAACTTAATATTATAATAGTAAATTTCTTTTAAGTATAGGTATCCTCTTGACTTGTTAAACGGTCATTACTGTCGTCTGAACTGACTCGGTAAATGAGTCTTTACAGGCCAGGTGCCTGTAAAGTGTTACTGTCGTCTGAACTGACCTGTAAAAGAGTCTTTACAGGCCAGGTGCCTGTAAAATGGTGCCCTCGCGACCTTACAAGCACCTTGTTTTTTAATAATTAGATACATCCTTCATTAATCACTAATATAATTTTTTAGAATGTTCCCCAAGAGGAAATAAAACGTATACGCGGCTCGCTTGCAATTAGTCTTTATTGGGGCTCACCGGATTACCGGGCTCGCTCCTACGTCGCTCTCCCTGCAAATTATCCGGCTAATTTACTAAGCTTGCCACGTAATAGTATTTTATTCGCAATCACATTGTAATGTGTCAATTTCATAACATGACAACAGCTGGGAACTAGATGATTACTTGAAACTAGCCAGGAAATTATTACATACCCCGAAAAATATTACATATAGTACATTTTTTTTTCTATAATAATTTTCAAGGTCAACTTTCTAGGGGATAAGTTGCATTCCTGCAGGGTCCCTAGTTTTAATAATGTTGGTACATACATTTTTAGTTCTTTTCTTCCACTAAAAAAATTATTGTCATTTTGACAGATATGTCATAATTTAATATCGCTTGTTTCATTTTTGCATTTAAAATATTTCTTGGTTTTCTTTTTTTATCCGATTTTATTGATGATGATGATGATTCCATGTTAAAAAAAGAAATTTGTCACGAGTTCAAATTAAGAAACTTTGACATTCAAAATTGACACATAACCATAATTTTAAAAAAGTTTTACCAACACGACGTATGAAAATTTCCTAGCGTTTTAATCACATGTCTACCAACATTGTAATACTTTGACAGTTATTATAGAAAAAAAACGTACTTTACCTGAAGAGTGGGGTGTTTCCATGGTAACAAAACATTGAGTGGGTTGTTTTCATGGTAACAAAAATATTAGCTACATCAAGATATCTATTATTCAGAATTAAATTGTAGTTATTTTTAAAATTAGATGATTGAAAATAAAATAGTATACATACCACGGTGGAAAGTTTCATCCCTGTCTCGAGATAAAGTTTACCTCGACGCTACACGTCTCGGTAAACTACCTAATCTCTCGGCAGTAATGAAACACTTCCCACCTCGGTATGTAATAGTATATTCTGAATAATAGATATCTTGATGTAGCTAATATTTTTGTTGCCATGAAAACAACCCACTCAATGTTTTGTTACCATGGAAACACCCCACCCTTCAGGTATGTAATATTTTTCGGGGTATGTAATAATTTCCTGGCTAGTTTCAAGTAATCATCTAGTTCCCAGCTGTTGTCATGTCATGAAATTGACATATTACAATGTGATTGCGAATAAATAACTATTTTGGCCTCCTGACATAAACAACACATTCATACACAGTAGACGTCCAGCGTAATTACGCTTTACAGCGCTTCGCGTCGAGCTTTAAACATTCCCTCGTGCTATAATCTATTGACTACGCCCTTAATACATAAATAACTATTACGCACAACCGGGTCGAAAATGAAAGTTTATTTGCAAACGTCACAAAAGTGACAACTTATGTGTCTTTATTGACAAGGTAAAAGTATCACTTTATCTGCCTAAGCAGATAAAATAGCAACTTTTGCTTACTTTATCTGCCTAAGCACACAAAATCTTTGCTCTCTTTCTTTCTTTCTATGTTTGTTCGCTATCTCCTCCGAAGATACTGGACCGATTAAATTGTATGATGGCTTAAAATTTTGCTAATTTTTAGACTAGATCGTAGGCCGGTTTTTATTTTCAAAAAGATTACGACAATTTTTTAATCTAAATAAACCTTTAAGCAGCGGGTCGGAGCATCTACCGCCGTGGGTTATGGTGTGACAGCTGCTGTGGCCGTGTGCTATTAGCTCGGGTGATTCAGTATGTTCATGTACCATCACAGTAGCGCGTTATTTGAACAACAGAGGTTGGCGCAGGGGTACAGTGCTCGCCTGTTACGCGGGTGGCCCGGGTTCGATTCCCGGCCGATGCATCCTTTTTTTTAAATTTATATTAATGAAATTTACCTGAATACGTTTGCGGATAAAATAGTATATGTTATTCGGAGTAAAAGTGACTTTATATGGCTTAGCTGAATTATTTGCCTCACTAACGTTCGGCTAAATAAACTTCAGCTTCGCCACATAAAGTATCACTTTTACTCCTAATAACATAATCTACTATTTTTGCTTAGTGATCGTGAAAGGCGTCTTTTTTTAACGAAAAATCGTATTGGAAGTTCCACTTTTTTTAACGCAAAATTGTGAAAAGAAGTACACTTTTTTAACTATTTTATTGAAATGTCAATTTGACGGTTGTCAATTCCGAAGTCCTTTTCGACCAAGAGATCACTATGCAAAAAAACTAAGTGTACAACATGTTTTGAAAGTCCTTTTTTTCATTCATTTGCTTGATTAACTCTGGCTTCGCCCTCGTTATCAAACTGCAAATTAATGAAAAAAGTATGACTTTCAAAACTAGTTGTACAAATTACTATTGTACAGCTAGTTTTGAAAGTCATGCTTATTTTTTTTTCATGAATTTGCAGTTTGCCAACGAGGACGAAGCCCGAGTTAATCAAGCAAATGAATGAAAAAAAGGACATTCAAAACATGTTGTACACGTAGTTTTTTTGCATAGTGATCTCTTGGTTGAAAATTAGTCGAAAAGGACTTCAGAATTGACAACCGTCAAATTGAAATTTCAATAAAATAGTTTAAAAAGCGTACATTTTTTCACGATTTTTGCGTTAAAAAAAGTGGAACTTTCAATACGAGTTTTCATTAAAAAAAGACGATTTTCACGATCACTGTGCAACAAATTACTATTGCATCTTAGTTACCACGACCGCAAGTACAACTTTACGCCCTGCAGGCGGTAAAGTAATTTGCGGGCGGTAAAATAAAAACGCGGGCGGTAAAGTAGCTTTGCTGCCAGCAAATTACTTTACCGCCCCGTACCTTAACTGTGGTAGCAATTTTTGGCATTAAAACACCTAAATTTATTTTAAGTGTTTGTTCCATGTAGTTGTGCGTAAAGTGTTGTACGTACCTCAGGCCGGAAGTAGATTACGTCCTTAGCCAAATAAAGGCCCTCCTCCGTCGGGCCTCAAATTTTGGCCACGGGCGTAATCTTACTCTTCCGGCCTTCTATACTTAAATAACTATTACGCATCCCGGTGTGGTAAAATTACTAGGAATTTTTAACTTTCAGGGACCCTTAGAGAAAACTGTTGCTTTGTAGTAATATTGTAGTTATTTATTTTAATTTTTCGAGTTACATACAGGACGTACCCAATAAAGCAACTTCAATTAGCAAATAAAAACATAAAAAAAGGGTTTAACAAAGCAAGAGGAACAAAATTATATGATGTAATCTAAAGTTTAACAAAACAACTACCTAATAATGATAGTTCAGTAATTTGTAATAAGTATAACAGGTGTTCCGCCCCGATCACCCAATCGCAAGTCAAGATTTGTTAACTCACAATGTCATTGTTAAAAATATAACTTACATTAACTTGCGATAGGGCCCCTGCAGCCGCACGGGACCGAAATAATATCAATCATCTGCCAGTTCACCTTATGTGTATTCTTAATTGTTAATTGTAGTGCATTAAATACATGCTTGGGGAATCTATTTGTGATTTTAAAATCTTTCAAAAAATTATGTCGCCAGCGTGGCCGAGTGGTTAGAGCGTCAGGCTGCGGTGCCACGGTACGGGGTTCAATTCCGACATCTGGCAACTGGCGGGCGGCCCACCCAGTTGCTTTAAAAATTGGGTACCGAAACTACAGTTGTGGAAGTAGGGAAAGTAAGGCAGTTGTCGAAGGCGCGAGATGCTGACCACATCATCCAGTACGCCGTTAACGTGTGCCAGATGACTGGGTTTCGGAAAGAGATATTTCGGCGACCCTGACTCGCCTTGTCTCAGGCCACGTTACTACATGGAATAAAGTGCCTGAAGTTTTACAAAAAATTATAACATCAGACAACGATGGTCTGTCTTTTAGAGTAAGAAGATTAAAATATTTACAGGAAGACAAATAAGTAGTACATGTATTGGGGCTCTTTTTTGTTAAAAAGGTTATAAAATTTATTTGAATTTTTTCGAGTCTATTTATATACAGGGTGTTTCGGAATTGCACGACACTATTTTAGAAATGTGTTCTTCAGCACGAAATAAACTAAAAAGTTCATACAAACATGGGACCTAAAACGCTTTGTGTTCAAGATACAGGATGCTGAAGTTTAAACAAAATTTTTTTTTCAAAAATCTTGAAAACACCTATAGGTATTCTAATGAAACTTAGTGTAGGTTAGTATTTCACAAAGTGGCATTGTTTGGCCAAAATAAATTTAATTTATTTTTACCAGAGGCGTGCATCGGGGCCGCATCAGTTACCTTATTTTAGAAAAATCTGGTACGCCACTGGCCAATACGACAAGTTTTTTAGTTTCATCCATTGAAACTATACAAAAGATGTGTCTTTTATTTTTTTAATAGAATAAACATTTTTCGAGAAAAACGGAATAATCTGTAACAGCAATTTCGTTCATTGGACGTTAATGGGACCTAAACGGCTTCGCTTTCAAAATACAATTTAAAAAAGTTTTTAAAAAATACGCAACAAATTTTACAGAAAATGTAAACATAAACCCTAATAATTATATGTTTCTTACTCCTGTAGAAGAAAATAAATTAATAGAGCACATTTCTAGTTTAAAAAATAATATCTCACCAGGTATTGATAAAATAACAACTGATATTATTAAAAAAGTCATTTGTTTACATTGCAGCCCCATAAACATATAATAAATTTAATTTTTCTAAAAAATATAGTTCCCTCACAACTTAAAACTTCCATAACATTACTCCTATACATAAAGCTGGCGATAAAACTAAAATATGCAATTTTAGACCCATTAACGTTATTAACAATTTTGGGCAAATTTTGAAAAATGTCTAAAGACCCGACTCATTAAATTTTTTAACCAAAACAATGTTTTACATGAGCACCAATTTGGATTCCGCATTGGAAGGGCAACAACTGATACTATGTGTGCTGTTGTTGAGGACATTGTGAAGGGTTTATATGCCAATAAAAAGTGCATTGCGGTTTTCTTGGACTTGGCGAAGGCATTTGGTACTGTTAACCATGAAACGTTTCTTGTTGTTCTGGAACGTTATGGCGTTTGTGGGGTAGCGTTAGATGTCTTTCACAGTTACCTACTTGTCGGATAGAGTGCAACATTCAAAGTCAATGATACTATTAGTGAACCCTTGATTGTTAGAGTGGGTGTACCTCAGGGCACCGTTATGGGTTCAATATTCTTCCTTACCTATATATTTAAAGAACTATGTTGCTAGCGGCTATGAGTTGGGGGGTTACGAAGGAAATGAGACAGACAACCAACTCTTCAATGTACATGATGAGCTGCGCGCAAGCGCGTCGGCGTCGTCCGCGAGATGGGGAAGTAATCAAGTTTAAAATTCGCTTCTAGAGGCGGAGTTTGAATATTCGGCATGCGCACTAGACGCTGTATACTCAGAGTGAGACTATGGCGGCGTTGTAATATTTTCGGCCGTTTCCAGGCCTACTAGCAATATATTACTTATTTATTTATTTACTTCCTCTCAACAGGTATACACCCAATTACAGAGAAGAAATGAACTTAAAACATGATATAATAAAGAAGTAATTAAAAATAATCAATCTATAAACGAAAGCATAACAATGAACTAAAATAACAAAAGTATTAACTAAAATTAGCTTAAAATATGATATAATACAAAAAAAAGAAATTAAAAATAATCAATCTATAAACGAAAGCATAACAATGAATTAAAATAACAAAGGTATTAACTAAACATTAATGTAATAAATAAGTAACTTAAAACAATGAACGAAACCAGTTCCAAACATTAAACTAACTTCTAAACAATTGGTTTAAATGGCCATCCCTGATAATTTTTGAACATGTTTTGTAATAGCATTTTAAATTAGATGAAAATAAATCAATGTGTTCATATATTGCGTTGGAGTGTCGGGCTAGTTTATGTAATGGCGAATGCATAAGACTATTAGTTCTTGAAAACGGCAGATAAAATAATGTATTGTTTCTGCTGCCTGCTCTAGGCACACCAAAACTGAACATTTCAATTAAATGTAAATTGCCATCTATTTTCATATCGATGATCTTTTTGACAAAGGTTACCGATTTAATAAATCTTGTTTTTTCTAGAGACAATATATTATACTGACTTAATAATGTGCTATAAGATGTTAATAAAGGATAAAATCCAGTTAATCTAAAGCTTAGTATTTTTAAAAACCGTTTTTGGATACTCTCTATTTCGTCAATATAGCAAGCATATGACGGTGTCCACACTAAAGAAGCATATTCCATGATAGAACGAACATAGCAATTATAAAGTTTTATTAAGGTAGTAGTGTTACGGAATCCCTTAGAGTTGCGCATTAAGAAGCCTAGCATTCTGCTAGCTTTATTTTTCATTGTGGAGATATGTTTTTGAAAACTCATTTTATTATCAAACAATATTCCTAGATCCACGGTCTCATACTTTCTATTTAGGTTTACACCGTTCATTACATAGTTGAAAGTAAATGGCTGGAGTCTCCTAGTATAAGTTAAAACAAAACATTTGCTGATGTTTAGAGGCAATTCGTTTTCATATGTCCATTCCACTAATCTGCTCAAATCCTCCTTTAATTCCTCGCAATCATCTGATGTTTTAATTTGTTTCCAGAGTTTAAGGTCGTCTGCAAACATCAAGCACTCCGAGTTGATAATACATGTTGGCAAATCGTTTATAAACATTAAAAATAGCAAGGGGCCTAAATTTGCACCTTGCGGTACACCAGAATTAACAACGTACTTTTTAGAGTTAGAGTTACCAAACACTACATATTGATTCCTATTACTTAGATAAGACCTGAATAGTTGAATGAGTTCTAAACAAAAACCAAACGTTCGGAATTTTTTTAATAACAAAGCATGAGATACTTTGTCAAATGCTTTGGCGAAATCGGTGTATATCACGTCAGTTTGAATATTGTCGTTTATCGCTTCTGATACGTTTTGAGTGAATAGTAATAAATTAGTTTCGGTAGATCTATTGGGCGTAAATCCATGTTGGTATGGTGTTATCTTTGATTTTACGTGTTCAAAAATTCTGGTGTGTAATATAATCTCAAATACTTTCGAACAGGAACAAATCAAAGAAACTGGCCTGTAGTTCTTAATATCTGATTTGTCACCTGTTTTGAATATAGGACACACTTTAGTTGTTTTCCATATATCAGGATAGGCGCATGTTTTTATTATTAAATTAAACATTATTAACAACGGATAAGTTAAACTATCCGAGCATGCCTTTATTATAAATGAAGGTATTTGATCTACGCCAACCGACCTCTTAGGCTTTAGCCTCTTAATAGCTGCATAAAGTTCTTCTAAAGAGATTTTATCTATGCTTAATGTATCTAACCAACCCACTTGATCTTCCGATAATGGTAAATCTAGATTAGGTTGCGTGTTTGCATATACCGATTATTATGATACACGAAGTGGTATGATCAATCATAACAAAGAAATATTTAAAACTAATACATTTGGAAGATTACTATAATTAAATCTTGGTGGGTGTTAATTTTTAAATATTAATAATGAAATTAATTGAGACAATGAGAGAGGTAATTTAATAGTAAGATATTAATTGAATATACAAATTTGATGGTTGCAGTGAATGTTAATAAAGAACAAGCCAAGGTTACAATTGACAAATGTATTTGTTATAATAATCAGAATGAATATCCTGTAATAATATAATTTATCTACGACCACTACTAAAAGTAGGCCTTTTAGCGCTAGCTTGTTTCACTAAAAGTGACGTTTTATAGTTTACCGTGTTTAAAGAAATCAGCTGTTTACTTTTAGCACACGGGCTAAAAGTGAAGTGAGGTTACGAAACTAAAATTTCGAACTGCAAGTGAAGTTGTAAAGCTATTCTAGTTGCTTCTTGCGTTACAGGTAAAGCGTTTTTGTAATAATTAAAGTGTTATGTAATGAATACAGTCATATGTGGAGTATCAATAATTACATTTCGTAACTCACCTTGACAGCACGGGCGTGGCCAAACAATCGCCCGCGCGACGTAGCCTACTGTTCATTATGACATAAATTAAAAGTGTCGCAGATGCGAAATCGATATTTATGGATTAATAACGGTAAAATTAAGGTCGTAGATAAAATATTGTATGCAACGCGTGCTAAAAGTCGTTTATGTGCGAGACATGTTATGAAACTCAGCCTTCGGCTTCGTTTCATAATTTTCATGTTTCCCGCATAAACGTCGACTTTTAGCACTTGTTGCATAAATAGCTATTATCTACGACCACTACTAAAAGTAGGCCTTTTAGCGCTAGCTTGTTTCACTAAAAGTGACGTTTTATAGTTTACCGTGTTTAAAGAAATCAGCTGTTTACTTTTAGCACACGGGCTAAAAGTGAAGTGAGGTTATAAAACTACAATTTCGAACTGCAAGTGAAGTTGTAAAGCTATTCTAGTTGCTTCTTGCGTTACAGGTAAAGCTTTTTTGAAATAATTAAAGCGTTATGTAATGAATACAGTCATATGTGGAGTATCAATAATTACATTTCGTAACTCACCTTGACAGCACGGGCGTGGCCAAACAATCGCCCGCGCGGCGTGGCATACTGTTCATTATGACATAAATTAAAAGTGTTGCAGATGCGAACCTTTCTTAAATCGATATTTATGGATTAATAACGGTAAAATTAAGGTCGTAGATAAAATATTGTATGCAACGCGTGCTAAAAGTCGTTTATGCGCGAGACATATTATGAAACTCAGCCTTCGGCTTCGTTTCATAATTTTCATGTCTCGCGCATAAACGTCGACTTTTAGCACTTGTTGCATAAATAGCTAATTTAAAATTGAAAAGAGTGTCATAAGAATCCTTTATCTAATAGACGTGTCTGTCCGGGACGCTGTTTTGTCTGTCTGGGACACTGTTTCAGCAGCCAAACCGTAAGAGATAGAGAAAAAAGTTATTAAAGTTATATGTTTGGAATGGTCATGTCAGGTCAGGAACCGAATTTCAGTCTCTAACACTAATTATTATCTCAATTATAATCCTAACTTTTTATGTTAGATTCTAGGCAAATTTTATCAAGGCGAATGCTACTGGTAGTTTGCTACCAGCAATTGACGTCATATACGTACGTGTGGTGAATACGCGTTCTATTTGCAAAACGGTCTTTTTTGTTTTATTAAATGAGACATTTGTCTCACCTGACTGCTAGTAGTATCTAATAGGAATGAAATTTTTGTTTAGTTTAGTTACATAAACAAACTCATTGAAAAATGTACAATTGGTTTTGAAGTATTTAATTTTGCTTAATAAAAACTACAAATTATGCTTTATTTGTATAGTTGTTTGGTTGAATACAAATATTAAGGCTGTTAACAAATTTACGAGGTATAGAAATGAAAGTGAAATATTAATTTTATTGGGGCTGGACAATCTGTGAAGAGATTGACGAATACAGTGAATTACAAAGAAAGAACCAGAGAACTACTGAATTGGAGAAGATTGGATTTATTGGTGAACGTGACACATAATTAAATATTTATTTTTGACATTGGTGGTTGTATGGAAGTAAGGTTATTCATCTAGAAGGAGGTTAGTAGGAGTGCTACTAGAATTGGAAGGCTTCTGAGGGGATTGCTGAGTGCAGATGACTATCTAAGGAATAAACAAGATAATATCAGATTCATTTATAAAGCTGAAACTTACCAGGAGTCTATTGGAGTTGAAGTTGACGTTTGATGAGGGGATTGAAGCTGGATTCAGAGAATTCTTGGAATTGGTTGACAGGAACAGTTTGCAGGTATCACACAAGGTGAGCATCGGGATCTCTTGAGAGAGGGAGCAGTGGTGTTTGGATATTTGCAGAGTGAGCTTAAGAAGTGATAAGGTTTGCGTTAGTAATTAATATCAAAACATTTTAAATAACGAGCAATAGGGAAAAAGTAAAATACAAAACAGTAATTATTTTAATTAATTAATTAATAATTATGTCAATGTAAAGAATAGATTTGTCAATACCTGGTTTGAGAAGGTGTGGAAATCAGTTTGACAGCAAGTGTCATTAAATATAATTTGAAACTAATAGAGATCTAGATTTGGCGAACCACCCCTGAAATAAGAGTACTTGATTTGTAAGCAATTATAGTTTAACTAACGGGGCATTGTATTAATTAAGGGCAAGCTTAAAGTAAAATATTTATACCTACATAAATTATATGACTATTTCAAATATATGAGATAATTCCAAAATATAACATAAGGTCACATAACGTGGTGCTTTTGTAATACATAATTAATAATTATGCAGGCGAAGAGGAGCTAGCATATCCAAAACAATATGTATAATACATACAGGGTGAGGCACATAAAGTGTTACAGAGCAATAGCAGTCAAACTATTGATCACATCCAAAAATGTTTCAGACAAAAGTTTCAGTGTTGGAGAAGGCCGTCATATCGGACCATCCTATTTTTTTATCGGTGGAGGTGCTGAAGCTACGTCAAGATGAAATCCTCTTTTTTAAATGGAACCAGGTATTTTTCTTTTGATGACATTATTACCGATTTGAAGACGAATTCAGCTACCTGCTACACAAGGTCATTCTAGTCACGCAAAGTATGAAAATAGTCGAAAAATCGAAAAACGCAACAGTGCAACAAACACAAGTCAACACGACGGTGCACCACCCCATTATGCTCTGTGTTTAAGACAAGTGATGAATGAGATTTTTGGCGAAAAGTGAATAGGACGAGGCGGTCCTGTAGCTTGGCCACCTCGTTCGCCAGATCTAACATCACCAGATTACTTTTTATGGGGTTTTGTCAAAGATCGCGTAATGGCGGTAGCACCTACCACACCTGACGACATGAAAGACAGAATACGCCGAGCATGTACCGAAATTACACCACAAATGTTGGCTGAAGTCTTTTCATCAGCGGACTAACAAGTGCTTACAAGTCGAGGGTCATCACTTCGAGCATCTTCTGTAGGTAGACCCAAACCAAGGTTAGTGGATCCTTTGAAAGTGATTATTCCGATATTTTTCGATTTTTCGGCTATCTTCATACTTTGCTTGACTAGAATGACCTTGTGTTGCAAATCGCTGAATTCGTCTTAAAATCGGTAATAATGTCATCGAAAAAAAATACATAGTTCCATTTAAAAAAGTGGAGTTGACCTTGACGTAGCTTCAGTGCCTCCACCGATAAAAAAATGGGGTGGTCCAGTATGGCGGCCTTCTCGAACACTGAAACTTTTGTCTGAAACATTTTTGGATATGATCAATAGTTTGAGTGCTATTGCTCTGTAACACTTTATGTGCCTCACCCTGTATATGTCATTACCTATATTAACTCTCTTTTGTCCTTGTTGGCAGATGCAAAAATCATTTCCTATACCGATGATACAGTCATCTTTTTTTGTAAGAATTCTTGGGAAGAATCTAAAGTGGCTGTTCAGCCTGGTATGCAAAAAATTAAAAATTGGCTAAATTTGTATCATTTATCATTAAACTACCCACTACCTGGCCTTTACTCTAACTGAAACTAATAGATCTGATTTCACCAGTATAAAAATCACAGGCATGGAAAATAAAATTAAAGAGGCAAATGAGGTTAAATACTTGTATATAGTCATTGATAAAAATCTGAAATGGAGTAAACACGTGGATTATCTGACGTAAAAGGCGAGGAAGCTAATTTACAAATTTTATCAGTTGCGGGAGTTTCTTTCGACAAAATTGTTGTTATTAATTTACAAGTCTCTTGCTGAATCCCTTTTTCGTTATGGTATCGTAGCATGGGGAGGAATGTATAAGAACTTATTACAGAAATAAATGTAACCAATCACCTGCTGAAAGAAATAAGTTACATTTTTTAGATTAAATGGATGCTGTGTACAAAATGCAATATTGTATTAAATAAAGTGTGGAAAGTTTATTAGCTAAATTTGAATAAATAGAGATGATAATTGAGATCTACATCCGGTCTAGCTATGGTTATGCTCAGTGAAACATATGTTACTGTAGAAATAAGACAGTGCAAGATTGATATAAGGGGTTATTCTGTGCATCAATGTGACTCTCACAGCAGGTACACCGGAGGGGTCATCATTTACATTAAAAATGGTGTCAAGTATATAAATATGGGGAATACAGTTTTACACAAGAATGTGTGGATGTTAAGTATAAAAATTTGTAAAGGTGTTTATACAGTTTTATATCACAGTCCTAGTGCAAGTCATTCTAAATTTTTTCAAATTGTGGTGTGATGAAGTAACTAATGAAAAATGTACAAACATCATCGTAGGGGACTTCAATGTCGACATGTCCAAGGAATCTACATACAGTAACAGATTAAAAAATTTAACAGCCTCCTTTGGAATGAAGCAAATTGTAAACACGTATACTAGAGTAACATAAACTTCCAGAATAAAAATCAATCTCATTTTAACAAATGCTCTGAATTTATCAGCAAATACATTGGACTGCAAGCCAGCTGAAGTGGTAATAGGCAGGGCACAACGCTAGATACGATGGCAACCGATGGAACGACATCATTCGACAATGGAGACCCTGGATCAGAAAAAGACAATGAAGAAGACCACAATTACGATGGACAGATGACATAAAGAAAGTAGCCGGACCCGACTGGATGAAAAGAACCCGTGACCCAAACAAATGGAGAGAGACTGAGGAGGCCTATGTCCAATACTGGAATGAAAGAGGCTAATGGGAGAGTAAAAAAGTGTTGAAATAAAAGTTTTAAATATTTTTAAGCTTAAAATGATGGAATAATTCAGTTTTTTATACATCTTGTCATTTTCGAGTTACGATTCAAAGTTGTTTTTTTAAGGAAAACAATAGTTGGCTATGACATTATCAAAAAAATAATTTTTTCTTCAAACAGCAGTAAAATGTGACATTATACTGCTTGATTGATGATGCTAAACTGTCACTTCATTGCCATGGCATCTAAAACACTTTATCTGCCGCTCGTCAGTGGCAGATAAAGTTACCAGCGGCAGATAATAACTTTATCTGCCGTGCGTCAGCGTAATTTTTTTTGAATTTTGTTCGCAAAGTTGTAAATAATTTGTTATAAAAACGTTTTAAAAAAAATACTATATGTATTCGGAGCAAAAGTATTTTTATGTGTCTCGACTGTACTTATCTGCCGAGCTTGCGACAGATAACCTGTGCAGCCACGCCACATAAAGTATAACTTTTGTTCCTAATACCATAATATACTATTTTTAGGCCAGTCGACAAGTACATTAATAGCGGAACCAATTCCGACAAGCTGGAATAAATTTTAATCTGTTTTATTGGGACTCAGGAAATATATATTAATTTTGCACCCCTTGACAGGCCCGGATTTAACCGCCATGCTTAAAAAAAGGTCAACATTTTTATATTTTTTCTAATATTAGTAAATATTTCGACTGTTATCAACTTTTGAGTAAAATACGTAGTTATCAAAATTAAAGAAGAGTAAATTCTCTATAAAAAATGTTTCCTGAATTTTTGTCATATATTCGCTTGTTTCGAATTTATAGGCCTCGAAATATATGTTTTTTTCGAGCATTTGCTTTTATTTATTATTATTGACGTTCGATACGACAAAAATTCCTTTTTCGTACTATATACGCTTTCTATTACTCATGTAAAGAAATTATGTCGCTTACTTTGTATTCGTTTCCACACCACCTAGAGGTAGAGTACCTACTTGGCACGTTTTTACATCCCTCGTCTGAAAGACGAAGGAAGTATTGTAATCGCGAAAAATCACCTTCCGACATTTTTCCAGATCTTCACATTTCAGGGTCCCTAGATGACGGAAAACAGGTTTTCTTCATTCCATCTGTCTGTTTGTCTGTTTGGCTGTCTGTCTGTCTGTTGGCAGTATAGCTCAAAAACTATTTGTCGGAGGAAGACGATATTTTGCATACATATTACATATCTATCTCGCATAAAACCGGTACAATTTCATACAAATATATGCAGGGTGAGCACCTTAAAAAAATAAAATTTTGTTTATTTTGGGTTAATTTTGAAATAGAAGGAAGTAATAACTTTCACATAAGTTACGCTTTACATTTGCCGAAAATAAGACTCAACCGATACAGGATAATGTCACAAAACGTTTCAACAATAACTGTGGATGCCGTTACAATTTCTATGCAGGTGTGGTTACGAGCGCTATGCAGATGCGGCAGGTTCTAACCCCAGCAGGATACATTCTTTTATATTTGAAAATTTATTTAATTTATTAGAAACGTGAAGATATTTTTATTCCTAACTCAATTTTATTTTTAAAATTATTTAGTGTCACAATGTCGACGAGGGAAGTTCTGGGTAAAGCCTTTTACAGATTTTTTAATTGGTGTCTCCAATATGCCTAATCCACTATGCGAAATTTGCTAACTTTAAGTTTTTTTTTATTTGAAGGCTCATCAATTTGGTTTGCCTTTTTGATGTTGATGGTTGTTCAATATAGTTCTCAATATCACCCTAACTTTCAACATCCGTCTCATATTCCAGATTTAGTTCATAATCTTCAGAATGTTCTATATCAGTATGCAAGTCCTCGTCATCTTCTTCGTCGTCTAATTTGGCACGTCCACAGTATTTAAACAAGATTTGCCCTGGCAGAAACCACACGTTACGGAGCAATGCAAACCTGTTTTGCAACAGCTACAAGCTACATTACTACCTTTGGTGCATTTACAAGAAATGAGTTTCAGTAATTCTTGGGGAGCTGCGTCTTGTACAGTTGGAATGGGCATTAACCCATTCTTTGAATTTCTCCTTCCCTAGTCTAAAGCTGATTTTTCGTTTCCATACCATAGCTGAATTTGGTTTAAGTGCGGAACGAGTGCAAGCGAGCTGCATCTTTGGTTGGTAGTAATGATGCTAGATTTGGTAAACTTTTGTTAATAGATTGTACAAAACAGTGGCATCTATATTTGTTCAATGATTCGCAGTGTTTTGATCCATACAGAAGAAGAAGAAATTGTTCTCCAACTTTATCTATTGTCTCTGGGGACGTGTGTGGGTCTTTGAAAATTTGAACAACTTTCTATAAGTCTATCTCTTTCTGTAGAAGTTTAACGAACTTCATTTTTCCCTGCCTGTATAATGCGGTAACATTATCATAGCCACTAAATGCATGTAGAAATAAAATGTTGTCCCTAATTAAAGCATCCAAATTTATATTATGGGGTGCATGCATCCGGCTCCGAGTCTTTCCATTGTCTGGCTTCAGAAATTACATGTTAGAGCGAGACTCATATCAGGCGCTAAGAATTACCAATAAATCACTGTATTTCCCTATTATAATTACCGATTTGTAGTGATTTGGTTCTTCAATTGCAGTGTTGACAATTAAGGTATCAGCATCTTCGGCAGTCTGCTCGACTCTGAAACCTTCGTTCGTTAATCGATTACGCATCATCGAGATCATTTGATATTTATTCTTCCCATTTGACAAGAATTTTCTCTGGGATACAGTTGCTATAATTTTTTTTTCATCAAAATCTATTTCTACTGATGAACCAATCTTCAATCGGCGAAGTCGCTCAGCAGTCTTTGTGCTCTCGACGTATTTATCCAAAATTGCACACTAAGATTCTTGTTGATGCCAGACAATATTGTGGAGTAGAAAACTCCCATCTATCACACGAAGAGTATTTTCAGAGTCTAGTTGGTTTTCAATGGGCACAATACAAGGCTGATTTTTTAGTTTTACGCATTTCTATCTCCTCGAAGAGTGAAAGTGGATAAGGAGCTAGTTTGTATTGAAAGTAATCTTCTAACTCTTTCTCAGGTCTTCTAGATGGACTTTTGCTAATTTTACCAGAGGTACTTGCACTGGTCTTATGTTTAATTGCCATAGAAACTACAGTGGCAATCTATAAAAGCATGTGTGTTTTCAAGAATGTCTGAAATAAAAAAAATTTGCAAATGCCCTTACAATATCCAGCTTTCGAAGCTTATAATCTCGAAACAGGTAGTCGCACGAGAAAAATGTAAATAATATTTCTTGTAGATAATTTACTCTCCTTCAATTTTGATAACGATATATTTCACTCTAAAGTTGATACTAACCGAGATATTTACAAATAATGAAAAAAAGTAAAATTTGTTGCCCTTGTTTTCAAGATGGCGGCGAAATCAGGGCTTTCTAGGGGGTGCAATTTTAAGAGACATTTCTGAACACGTAATCAAACAGATTAAAATTAATTCCAGCTTGTCCGGAATTGCTCCCGCTAACAGTCATTTTAAACGCTTATCGACTGGCCTATTTACGAATTATAACAATATAAAACTTGGTATGATGATTTAAAAAAGTAAAGAAATTATGTAGCTTTTCATTTTTATTCACTAAACAATAATAGTTGGCCATGCAATCAAATCAGAACAAGCAATACAACTTTCAGGTTTATTTTGTAATGTCTTTTAATTCCTTCGTTGTTTTTCACTTATTTTTAGTTTATTCGCGATTACGGAATTTCCAATCACAAAAAACCTGATATGATTGAATGTTATATTCAGTGTGCTAAAATAGCTATTTATGGAACAAGTGCTAAAAGTCGACGTTTATGCACGCGTTGCATATAATATTTTATCTACGACCTTAATTTTACTGTTATTATTCCATAAATATCGATTTAACAAAGGTTTGCAACTACGACACTTCTAATTTATGTCATAATAAACAGTAGGCCATTCCGCGCGGGCGAATGTTTGCGAATGACAGTAGTCTAGGTCAGTTACGAAATGTAATTATTAATACTCCACATATGACTGTATTCATTACATAACGCTTTAATTATTTCAAAAACGCTTTACCTGTAATGCAAGAAGCAACTAGAATAACTTTACAACTTCACTTCCAGTTCGAAATTTTAGTTTTACAACCTCACTTCACTTTTAGCACATGGGCTAAAAGTAAACAGCTGATTTCTTTAACCACGGTAAACTATAAAATGTCACTTTTAGTGAAACAAGCTAGCGCTAAAAAGCCTACTTTTAGTAGTGGTCGTAGATAAAACCATTACAACAGCTGAACAGTATTTTCATCAATATTTTAATTGTCGGCAGCCTTCTTTGCCTACATTTAAACGGCTTTACGATAATTTTGGAGAATATGGTTTCTTTAATAGGCCACGGGTCAAAGAAAAAAAATTAATGGAACAAAAGAAATACATATATTGGCAAGTACCATTCCGGATCCATCGACTTCCACCAGACAAATTTCATCTCAAGCTGGTACTTCTCTATACTGCAGTTAGAGTGGTAAAGAAACATAAGTTTCATCCATATAAAATGACAGTATCACAGACATTACTTCTTGGAGCATGTGGCAGGCGTCTTCAATTTTGCAAATTGTTCTGGAATACGTGTAGAAATGACAGACAGTTTCCATTTTAAAACATTATGGACTAATGAATTGCATTTTACAAACTGCGGAATGTTTAATATACATAATGACATTTATAGCTTTAAAAAAATCCACATCAGGTTGGTCAAAGAAAACCCCAAGTTAAATTTGGTTTCAACGTTTGGGGCGGTATATTTGGTACAACTGTGCTTGGCCCTTACATTTTTGAAAAAAATGGAGTGTACATTAATACGTGATCGCTATCTTCAATTTCTTCATACGGATTTAGAAAATATGTTGGATGAGTTGAATTTGAGAACTCTCATGATGCTTCAGTGTAGTTCCAACATGACGGCGCACCGCCACGTAATAATTTTGGATAGGCAGAAATGCACCTATTCCTTGCCCAGCCCGTTCCTCGGATCTATTTGTTTTAGACTAGATAAAGTATATTGTTACGTTCTTAACGTTCGGGCTATTTAAAATTATACGACAAACATGGGTTCAAACATTTATTTACAGAATGAATTATTACGATTATTGTTATTTACAAGCACTAACGAACTATCAAGCAGATTACAAATTACTTTTAAACTACGGCACTATTTCTAACAACTATTATTATTTATTTATATCACTCTTAAACACTAACGATGTATTTCTATTTATCTGGTCATCTATTTATTTATTTCACGCGTTTTATTTATCTGGGAGCTCGCCGCTCTGATGCTGAATTCGAACTGCCGCAGAATTATTTCAGAACTGATCTGTGGGTGAACTCCGCCCGCTTATATATCGCGCCAGTAAATCCTTCCAGAAGCCTCCAGATAGTCTGGATATTCACTAGAAACTCCAGACGGAAGCATGACGCATTTGACCTCGGGCCCGTTCTCGGGGCATCTGTTCGAAGTGACTCATCGCGCACACCTGCTTCTAGATCGATCTGGAAGTCGTTCTCGCATTCGTTACACTGCCCCCGCCTTAGGTCGTTCTGTCCCAGAACGAGTTGCGTCGGGTGCCTGTCACTCGCTCTTGTGGGAGTTTGATGGCGGTATTTACAGGGGGTGCCCTTCTTGCACATGGACTGGCTGAAGAAGCAGCAGTCCCCCGTGGGCCCCACGCTTCGTAACGGGCTGCAACAGCAGACCTCGATCTGGACGCCGGTCGTCCCTTGTACTACCGATCGGTATGCCCTCAGGAACAGGTGAATGCACTGGTCCCAGTTACGCTGATGCTCGGAAACCACCCTGCAAAGATGCTTCCCCATGGTTCCGTTAATTCTTTCCATCATGCCGTCCGATTGCGTATGGAGGGCAGTAGTCCGGGTCTTGCGTATCCCCAGTAGCTTACAGACGTTCTGGAACGGTCCAAACTCGAAATTCCGGCCCTGGTCGGAATGTAACTCCAGGGGGACTCCAAAACGGCTGAAGCACTCCTTCACCAGAACATCAGCGACAGTACCGGTCTCTTTCTTCGGAACGGCGTACGCTTCGGGCCATTTGGTGAAGTGGCCCATGCACACCAAGATGTATTCATTTCCCGCTTCGGTTTCGGGGCATGGTCCGGCGATGTCAATGGCTATACCCTCGAACGGACCACCGACGTTGTACTGCCACCTCGGAGCTCTACGTCTTCCAACAGGTCCGTTTCCCGTAGCGCATGCTTCGCACCTCCGGCACCACTCTCGGACGTCACCTTTGCAGCTCGCCCCGTAGAACCTTTCTTGGACCTTCTGCAACGTCTTCTTCAATCTGAAGTGTCCTCCAGAGGAGCAATCATGCAGGTAGCGCAGAACCTCGGCCACTCTACTCCTTGGAACCATCGATCGTGATCTCGTTGCCCTACTGTCCTCATCTTCCAAGAATCTGGTCAGGACGTTGTTGTCCAGCTGCAAGGAGTCCCATTGCGCCCAATAAGTCTCCACTGTTGCGTTGGTGGCGGGGACCTCCTGCCAGGTAGGTCGACGGCCATCTTGCTTCCAGGCTATAACCGCGCCTAAGTCGGGGTCATTCTCCTGGCTACTCTGTAACTCGCCTGGCTCCCACGAGTCGTCGACCACAGTGGTACGATTAATGGGTACCACACGACTCTCCAGTCTCGAACAGTGGCCGCAGTCCGCAGGGCAAGGCCTCTTGGATAACGCATCGGCGTTGCGGTGGACTGTGCCAGGTCGATAATTTATTCCCAAGTCAAACTCTTCTAGGCGCTCGATCCACTCAGCCACCTGCCCTTCAGGGTTCTTGCACTGCAGCAGCCATCTCAGAGCAGGATGGTCGGTCCTCAGCAAGACTCTTTTGCCACACTCAACTGATTTATGTTTTCCTACATCAGTACGGCCGCTGGGATGATCTCCGCACTCGACGATGTCTTGGTACCGGGCCACCAAATCTTCTATCTTCTTTCGTTTTCGTTGGCTCATGCCCCCTCCCAGTATTGGGTTTCTCTTGACGGTTGCCAGTTCCCTGCTGACGTTCATCATCCTTACTGGGACCCCAAGCCCAGTCTTCATCAACGTCTTCCCTACCAGGATACCATGAGTGAGCTTCTTGCCACCATCAGGCTCGACCACGCGCACCACGTTGCCCCGGAGATCGCCATCCAGGTATGCATCCACGACCCTCTCGGCTCGTCCTTGCAGAGTAACATCTTCCGCCCATACCACTTGTGCCGCGATCTCTCCTCTTGGGTGTCAGGAAAGCTCCTCCCCACCCACGTGCAACTCGCCGCGTCTCAGGTCCAAAGCGCACTCACACTTATCCACAACATCCATTCCCAGGATGCACTCGTCCGCAATGTCAGCATAATCGGGCTCAACCACGCGCACCACGTTGCTCCGGAGATCGCCATCCAGGTATGCATCCACGACCCTCTCGGTTCGTCCCTGCAGAATAACATCTTCCGCCCATACCACTTGTGCCGCGATCTCTCCTCCTGGGTGTCGAGAAAGCTCCTCCCCACCCACGTGCAACTCGCCGCGTCTCAGGTCCAAAACGCACTCACACTTATCCATAACATCCACTCCCAGGATGTACTCGTCCGCACTGTCAGCCATCAGGTCCCGATGCTTGAGGGTTTGATTCCCAATCTTCAAATCAGTTTCCCCATGTGTGGTCACCGCGCCCCCCGTGGCAGTGCGAAGGCGTGTCTCGTTGTGCAGCAGCTGACCCTCGTCCCTTACTACGTCGGACCTGGCGATGGACTCCGTCGCTCCAGTATCCAACAGCAGAGACCGAACTCTTCCATTTATTTTCCCATCAAGCTTTTGGACTACTTTCTCTTCTGCGGTTTCCAGCTCTTCCTGCTCGACCTTCAGCTCTTCTCGCGCTTTCTGCCCGGCTTCCAGCTGTTCCCTAAGATCCTCTTGTTCTTTTTCTGCCTTCTTTCGAGCGGATCTCAATTCCTCGAGTTTTTGGACTGCTTTCTCTTGCTCGGCCTTCAGCCATTCCTTAAGTGCTTTCGCGGCTTCCTCTGCCTTATCTTGTCCAGCTTTCAACTCTTTCTTAAGGTCTTTCAATTCTTCTTGGCCAACTTGGATCTCTTTCTTAAGTTCCTCCTGTGCTTTTTCCGCTTTCTCTTGCGCTTTTTCTTGCGCTTTTTCTGCCTTCTCCTGCCCAGCTTGGATCTCTTTCCTAAGATCCTCTTGTGCTTTTTCCGCCTTGTCCTGGTTAACTTGCATCAGTTGCAAAAGTTGGCTTAATTGGGCTTCCATTTTGCTGCTTTGAGATCGCGTCAAAGGCATGCACAATACTCACTTCAATTTATTTATCTGACCGTCGTTTTATCGGCACTTGTTAAATTATTTATTTATTTAATGTTTGTTCAATAATTTTCTTATAGCCCCCGGTACAAAACCCCACACCTGACACCACTGTTACGTTCTTAACGTTCGGGCTATTTAAAATTATACGACAAACATGGGTTCAAACATTTATTTACAGAATGAATTATTACGATTATTGTTATTTACAAGCACTAACGAACTATCAAGCAGATTACAAATTACTTTTAAACTACGGCACTATTTCTAACAACTATTATTATTTATTTATATCACTCTTAAACACTAACGATGTATTTCTATTTATCTGGTCATCTATTTATTTATTTCACGCGTTTTATTTATCTGGGAGCTCGCCGCTCTGATGCTGAATTCGAACTGCCGCAGAATTATTTCAGAACTGATCTGTGGGTGAACTCCGCCCGCTTATATATCGCGCCAGTAAATCCTTCCAGAAGCCTCCAGATAGTCTGGATATTCACTAGAAACTCCAGACGGAAGCATGACGCATTTGACCTCGGGCCCGTTCTCGGGGCATCTGTTCGAAGTGACTCATCGCGCACACCTGCTTCTAGATCGATCTGGAAGTCGTTCTCGCATTCGTTACAATATCATACATCATATGGAAACGTAAATGATCTGAGACAAGCTGTAACAGACACCTTCATTAATATTCATAGGAGTCACGTGAGAAAAGCCACTAATTCCATTTTAAATCGATGCACTTTATGTATTAATAATAATGGTGGCCTTTTCGGACATTTATAGATAGTCATTTAATTGTTCATTTGATTATTGCTGTTTTGTTATTTTTTAATATTGTTTATCTACGACCACTACTAAAAGTAGGTCTTTTAGCGCTAGCTTGTTTCACTAAAAGTGACGTTTTATAGTTTACCGTGGTTAAAGAAATCAGCTGTTTACTTTTAGCACACGGGCTAAAAGTGAAGTGAGGTTATAAAACTACAATTTCGAACTGGAAGTGAAGTTGTAAAGTTATTCTAGTTGCTTCTTGCGTTACAGGTTACAGGTCAAGTGTTTTTGAAATAATTAAAGCATTGTGTAATAAATACAGTCAGATGTGGAGTATCAATAATTACATTTCGTAACTCACCTTGACAGCACGGGCGTGGCCAAACAATCGCCCGCGCGGCGTTGCCTACTGTTCATTATGACATAAATTAAAAGTGTCACAGATGCAAACCTTTGTTAAATCGATATTTATGGATTAATAACGGTAAAATTAAGGTCGTAGATAAAATATTGTATGCAACGCGTGCTAAAAGTCGTTTATGCACGAGACATGTTATGAAACTCAGCCTTCGGCTTCGTTTCATAATTTTCATGTCTCGTACATAAACGTCGACTTTTAGCACTTGTTGCATAAATAGCTATTTTTGTATTCGCTCCCCAAACTGGTTACTTTGGAAACTGTCTAGGATCCTCAAAATGGCCATTTAGAGGCCTTGTACTTAAAGTCGTCATGGCAACATTTTAGCGGACTCAAACATTAGTTGCCATGACGACTTTAAGTACAAGGCCTCTAAATGGCCATTTTGAGGATCCTAGACAGTTTCCAAAGTAACCAGTTTGGGGAGCGAAAAATACATTTTCGCGCAGCCTCCTAATATAATGCCGCGTTAATGGTAATTGAAACTTCATATTATAATGTTTGGAGAGCTAATACAAAAAAACGTTGTATGCAACACGTCCTCAAACGGCTTTAGAGGACTCATCTTCATATTACAAACTCGGCTGCGCTTCGCTCCGCCTCGTCCGGAAACATTACGACTCGTCCCCTAAAGCCTTGCTTTGAGGACTAGTTACATAAAGTACTAATTTAGAATAGTTTCTTACAATGTTCATTTGTATGGAAGATTGTAATTTTTAAAATGGTTTTCCATAATAAACTAGCCCGTAGAATTATTCTAAATAAAATTTTCACCTTTTCAATTATTTTACTTGGCCTACTAGATTATGTTGGTGAATAAAAATGAAAAGCTGCATAACTCCTTTATTTTTTAAGTCAATCTAACAACTTTTATATCGTAATTGGTAAAAAATTGCCCTTTTGATGCCATAGCCAACTATTGCTTCCATTTAAAAAACACAATTTTGGGTCATAACTGGAAAACGATACGCTGTATAAAAAACTGAATTATTCAATCTTTTTAATCTTAAAAATATCTAAAACTTGTATTTCAACACTTTTTTCTAAATTCAATATGAGCGTTAGATGAATTTAAAGAGAATTGAAAATTTCAGTTTTTGTGAAATAATAAAATAATTCATTATTATTAAGGACAGGACCACAAGTAAAGGAATGTAACCCATTACGTGTAGATTTTGCAAAAAATAATAAAAATAATCTAAAGATACACAAGCACAACCAAATCAAGTAAATATAAACAGAAACAAAAGACATAAAGTAGCGACAAGAAATCAGACGACGTGCGCCACCAAGCAAATTTTAGTTTAGCTTAAATTGTTGATTTTCCATTGATAATTGATGAAGCTTAAACCACATGCATGATTTCAAATGAGGTGTAAAGAAGAAAATAAATATCGGTTTTGTAAATCTAATGGTGGTATTTATGACTTCACTAAAATTTGTTTGGTGGCGCACGTCGTCTGATTTCTTGTCCCTACTTTAAATCAATTTAAGTACATAAAGTATGATCAAAAACTATTTTCATCTAATATGGCTATGGAATAGTTCCTAATTTATGAATACAACTATATTAATACTTAAATCTCAAACTGGACATCTGATTTTTAAGTGACTTATAGTTGCACTCATAAATTAGGAACTACAGTACAACCTCGTTAAGTCGGACCAGCCGGGACCGCGGCCGATCTGGCATATCGAAAATCCGGGTTAGCCGGAAAGAGAGCAGAAAAAAATGAAAATATACTTTCAATAATTTCCTTTATTATGGAGAAAAACACTTTTTAAAATATTGACACATCACAATACAACAAAAAAATACAACTGTTGATTGTACAGGTATGTATGTATGTCTAATTTTTGCGGAAAAAGGTTATTAATTTCTGTGTACGTTTTTCCTAAACCGGTCCGGGTTACCCGGAGATCAGACTTAAAGGGGGCCGACTTAACGAGGTTGTACTGTTTCCATAGTTATACTAGATGAAAATAATTTTTGATCATACTATAGTAACACAAATTCGTTAAAACCCCTCACCACAAATATATTTAACAACTGCTAAATACGTATTTCGACAGCCACGCTGTCATCATCGGTAGCTAAGAAAACTTACACAGCAAAAAGGCGACGTGTTCGCGACCAAATCGCAAATGGTCGCGAACACGTCGCCTTTTCGCTGTGTAAGTTTTCTTAGCTACCGATGATGCCAGCGTGGCTGTCGAAATACGTATTTAGCAGTTGTTAAATATATTTGTGGTGAGGGGTTTTAACGAATTTGTGATATTTTCGAACCACAGGCTCCAGCAGTGTTTTATACTATAGTAATACTTTAACGAATAAAATATATAATAATAATATATTATAAAAAAAAATATATCATTTGATAGGTCCTATATGAGGTTTTAGGTTACAAATTTGAAAGAATACTTTTTGTTACTAGCTGCAGTTTCTGAAGATGTTACGAAGTAACGTGCTAGTTTTGCATCGGAATTGAAACCGAATTCCCTTGTCCAATCGGTAGAAATCAGGACATTCGCTGTCCCGATTGGTTAAATTATTTACGCTGGACGAGGAATTCAAAACCGGGACAGTCCCGCCTAATGCGGGACGGGTGGTCACCCTACATGGATGCCTGAAAATTATGGCAACTCTAGATATAGTGTATATAAACATAAAAATTGGTTCTAAGTAAAACCCTTTATTCTATATACATCTGTAATTTACAAAATTTCTACGTTACAACTTTCTAGTCCCAGTTATAGACAGTTCCAGGAGTACGGAGTTTTCCAGCTCCTACTTGTGGAGCGGCTTCTGCAGCCAATTGGGCCTGACTACCTGCAATGACAGCTGGAGGCTTTACTTCTCTCCGTGCATCTCTTGAGTAATAATAATTAGTGTTTAATTTATGAGCAGGACCTTCGGGTAGATCTGGTAGCGGTGGTGAACGAGTAGCTACACCTTCTTCGAAGCGTAAGGCTAAGTTGTGATTACGTCCCAGCAGGAAATTACGTACCACTTTTAAGAAGGGTGATACATCACGAATATCCACTTTTCCCATTCTGTATGGGTAAAAGCAACTATAAATAAATTCTACTGTTAATTTTTAGGTTAAGTTTTTTTAATGTTATGTAATGTAGGGATTTTGTTTTATTAACTAAATAGCTCTACATGTGTTGGTAAACATGGAGTTGTTAAGTTTTGTAGGATAATATGACATTCGTATAAGATAACCTAGAATTAAAGTGTTTTGAAATGCAATTGAATAAATATAATTCG
This sequence comes from Agriotes lineatus, assembly GCA_940337035.1. Taxonomy (NCBI): domain Eukaryota; kingdom Metazoa; phylum Arthropoda; class Insecta; order Coleoptera; family Elateridae; genus Agriotes; species Agriotes lineatus. The sequence continues at coordinate 53,623 of CALNHX010004416.1, forward strand.
AGTTAGTGACTTTGAAACTTTTAAAATGTCATTATACGATGATTTCGATGTAAAAACGCGTCCTACCGACAACGTTTCTGGTTGGTCGTCAGGAATCAAACTGTTGCAATCCCAACTGCTGCTAAAGAGGGCTACGGTAACACAGCCAAAAAGAGATCAGTCCAGGAAAGCCAGTCTAGCACCTGTGATAGACTTAAAAAGTAAAAGAGACGAAGATGATATATTTGGCCCAACAGCACATTCACCACTCAGACCTAAAGTAGAACCAACAATCCCAATTATTCCCGCAGCTACTGGATTTGCTTCTGAATATGATTGGAATGTAGAAAACGAATATGATCCCCTCTGGCCCAACGAGTATGAAAAAATTGTTAAAGAACTGCGAGAAAATCGAGATCGCGAAAATGAAAAGGAAGAGAAACGCCGTGAAAAACGACGCAAAAGTCGATTTAATGATCCTGAAGAGGAAGCAATACCTGTTACTCCACAGGTTACAATCCCCCCAATTGCTAGTGGTTTTGCAGGTGTGTATACTAATTTTTTTTAAAGAAATAAGTGTATAATTTTCTATTATAGGACGGTGGGAGGAAGATGAAGAGCCACTTGCAAAGCCTATTCGCGCCAGTGGTGGTGTTGCAATCGCACCTCCTCCTAGTCTTCAGGAACCACAGGAACCTATCATTCCAAGTTTAAGCAAATTACAAGCAAATACCTATGATGGTAGCTCTGTGGCTGCTAAAATTATGGCTAAATACGGATTTAAAGAGGGACAAGGTTTAGGAAAACAAGAGCAAGGAATGTCTATGGCTTTGCAGGTTGAGAAAACATCAAAACGTGGTGGTCGAATTATTCACGAAAAAGAAATAATTATGCCTCCACCTTTCGATTCCATGCAAAAGCCAGAACAAAGTATTACTGAAATTATGAAAACACCAAGCAAGGTATGTGCAACTAATTGATTACTGATAGCGTACTTTTTGGATCCATTGTTAATGCAATTTGAATAGGTGGTGTTGCTGCGTAATATGGTTGGGCCGGGTGAAGTAGATGATGAATTAGAACCTGAAGTAAAAGACGAATGTAACACTAAATATGGCGATGTTGGAAGTGTTACCATTCAGGAGGTACCAGATGTTGATCATGAAGATGCAGTTCGTATTTTTGTGGAATTTCGTCGCATTGAAAGTGCTATAAAAGCTGTTGTAGACCTTAATGGCCGTTTCTTCGGTGGCAGACAAGTCAAAGCTACATTCTATGATGTTGATAAATTTTATAATTTTCAATTAGCTGATTAATTTTAAAAAATAAATGTCTTTAAATATATTTTGTGAATTATTAGCTTTACATTGCCCAAAATAACAGCATGAATTTACAACACTGATATTTATTTGACTAAATATTGAATTTTCCATTTACTGAGTTTTATAGCTATTTAAGTAACAAGGAATGTAAGGACCTATTAACATTTGAGGTAGGCAAGTACAAGCCAAGGCGTAGCCGCGGCTTGTTGCCTGCCGAAAATGTTAATAGGCGATACATTCCGAGTTATCGTATATTTTTCCCGCTGCTTATCGAAATTCTTGATTTTTATAAAAACTATTTGATTTGTCACCTCTCACCAGAATTAATTTTCTTGAGTCGTATTACCTGTGAGTGTCACATGTCACCTAAACACTTGCAATTATACACAAAACGTGTAAGTCTGCATCTTGTGTTGTTAATTTTATTATCCTAGGAACTTAATAATAATATTAAGTTCCGTTGTCAAGAAAAAGCAGCAAACAAATATAATCACCGACTTACACATTTTGTTACTAAGGCTGTATCACTGACTTACATGATCAGCAGCCGGAAAAAAATATTTGGATCATGTAAAATATAACGCTCATTTTAAAATTAAAAAAAAGACATGCTCTGAATATCTCATCTTATGATCATTTCTAACATAAATCTGCACCAGTTAACCTGTGCTTGTTTACATATTGTTATGGGTCGCAGCGTCCAGTTGTCTTCGTTAGTTGGCCGAATGCGCTGGCATTATTTTTCTGCACCTCGACGAAGCGACTTGCTTCTAAAAAGGTCCCGTTCGTGCTTTATTACGCCACGACGACTCATTTTGAAGGGCTGATAGTTTTGATTCAGCTCTTAATTGACAGTTTTACCCAAGAATTTAATCTTGGAAGCAAGGTTGCTGTCCTGATTTAATTTTCAACACCTGCTAACGTCCTACCTAGCTCCTGCAGTTTGAGAATGGCTTCGCTTCAATTATTGACGCATCCATGGCGCTTTGAACCACCGGGTATAGCAGCTTCTGGCCAGCATTTGTCTAACAGCAACTCATGGGCGTTGGAGGTTAGTGATACTCTTGTAGTAAATACTACACTAAAAGTGGACGGACTCCCTGCTTTCAAGCAGATTCGGGCTAGTTATTCCAGGATTAAACCTTATATATCGAATTATCACCGATATTTGAAATTTAAATTCGTACATTCCATTATTATTATCAATATTTAAAGTTTAAATTTGTACTTCTCATTATTACTAACATGTAAAGTTCAAACTCATACATTCAATTATTTTTAATATTTGAAGCTTGAATGCGTATAATTAATTATGATTAATATTTAAAGCTACAATTTGTATGTGTAATTAAACCTTTGTAAAAGGAGTATTCACGTTTTTTACTTTCAATAGCCTGAACAGAAAGGTTTGATTAAATGACAGCGATATGCATATCACTCGATTTACCTTGTGGTTACAATTAATTTAATAACCCAAAAGGGGTTCTTGATCTTGGTGCGTATTGCAACCTTCAATTAATTTGTACATTTCTATTATTACATTTTTATGATCAAATTATTTTAATTATTTAATATTGAGTTACCATTATAGACTACAAGATTATTTAGTAGTTAATAAATAAATGCTAGTCACTTGTAGTTAATTATATTATTCGAAATCATCTGATTTCTGGCGCCCATATCTTTTTTGAAGACTTTGCAGGGTACACAGCTGGTGGTTTGAACCCACGACCATATCGCCGAATTTGAGTTAGTTCAGCCTGCGCGGTAAGTGAAAATTTTTTAGAGCTTCCGTGTAGTACTTACTTTAAGGAGGTTAATCTGCGATTTTTACTACCATTGATTATTTTATCTAATTAATCGCAGGTCAGCTTCTTTATCGTGACAACGTGTTTGTACCACATTAGGTTTTTTTCTTTAATTCTTTCTAATATTGGTATTTCTTTCCTTAGGGTTTCGTCCTTGACGTGGTCCCATTTTGTTTTTCCTGCTATCTTCCTAATGTGTCTCATCTCCATCGTGTTTATCTTACTTTCATGTTTTTTCGTCAATGTCTAGTTTTCCGCTGCATATGTGATTGTTGGGATTGTTATTGTGTTGTGTATATTCTTTTTGGTTTCTATGTCTATTTCTTTGTGTCCCAGTATGTGGTTTAGTGCGTAATATAGTTTTGTTGATTTATTAGATCGATTTGTTATTTCTGCGTCTATTTTTCCATCATTTGTTGGTATTGTGCCTAGGTAGTTGAATGTTGTTATTTTTTCTAGCATTGTGTTCTTGCTTTTTATTTGTTTATATTCTCTTTCTGTTTTTCATTTATTATCATCAATTTTGTTTTATTGTTGTTTACTTCCATATTCATTTCTTCTATTTCTTTTACCCAAATGTTTAATAGTTTTTCGAGGTTAGCAGGTTAGATTTTGTGTCAGTTTCTGTTAAAACTGACGGAAAACTTAACCTGCTAACCTCGAATTTGACATAGACTTACAGTGCCACCAACATATTATTCATAACAAAACTCCGGCGAGCCGCTGGCGAACGACTATGCATACGGGTGTTAGTCTTTCAGGGAATTCCATATTGTTTCTCTGTGTACTGTATCAAACACTGCTTTCAAATCGATGAATATCAGGTAGAGGTCCTTATCCCCTTCTATTGTTCTTTCTATTAGCGTTTTTAGTACATAAATTTGTCACTTGTCTGTCTTCCTTTTCTAAATGCCATTTGTTCGTCTTCTAGTTTATATTCTACGTATGTTCTCAGCCTTTTTTCCAGTATTCTTGTATATAGTTTTAGTGTGGTTTGGGCTAGGCATATCGCTCCGTAATTCTCACAGTTTGTTGTCTCTCCTTTTTTATGTATAGGTATTATTAAATTTGTTTCCCAGTCTTTGGGGATTCTCTTCAATTTCCACGCTTCTTTTAGTATTTCCTGTAGCCATTCCTTTCCATCTTCCCCTAGATATTTGAGCATTTCTGGTGCTATTTTGTCTTCCCCGCTCGTTTTTCCTATTTTAACCTGTTTTATCACTTCTTGTAATTCTTCCTTTGTTATCTCTGGTATTTCTACTGTGTCTTCTCTGTCTTTCTTTTCGTCCTTTAATTCTCCACTAAATTTCTCTAAGTAGAACTCTTTCCAGGCTTCCAGAATTTCTACTTGTTTCATTTTGAGTTCTTGCTGCTTATTTTTTATTGATTTTACTTCATTAGTTCCTCTTAATTCTTTCACTATTGTTCAAAACTTTCTTGTGTCACCCTTGTGTTGGCCATTTATTTCTTGCCCAAACTCTTTCCAGCTTTCCTTTTTTGTTTTTTTGACTGCTTGTTTTACCTTGTTCCTTTTATTTTTGAATTTGTTTTAATCTTCTTGGTCTTTTGTTCAGATATACTTCTTCCAAGCCTGTTTCTTTTCTTTCACTATTCTTTATATCTCTTCAGTCCACCATCTTGTTCTTTTTAGATTTTTATTTACGTTTCTTACGCATACCTCTTCTGCAATTTTCAGAGTAGTTTCTTTGAACTTATTCCATTTTGTCTCCAGGTCTTCTTCCTTTTTTGGTTTATTAATTTACAAAATTCTTTATTTGTCTTATCTTCGTATTCTTTTTGTCTTTCAGGTTCTTTTAGTTTGTATAGTGCAATCCTGCTGTATGTTATTCTTTCACTCTTATTTACTGTATCTCTTAGTTTTGCTATTACTAGCCTATGGTTTGACCCTATTTCCGCTTCTTTTCTCGTTTCTATGTCATGTAATACTCTCTTAGCGATTATGTGAATACTATATACTCGATCAAACTTTTTGCGTTCCGTTCCTCTGCCACGAAAGTGTACTTATCTTACAATATTTGTTCCTGTAGCGTGTTTCCTATTAACAGATCGTTTCTCTGACAGAACTCAATCATTTTCTTCCCGTTTAGGTTTAGTGTTTGCTCTCCATATTTTCCTATACATCCCTTGCCTCTATTTTGGTCGTTCCCTACTCTTGCATTCCAAACCCCCATTATTATGGATGGTTCTGTTTCCTCTCTTGCTTCGTCCAGTATTTCTTGTAAGCTGTTGTAAAATTCTTATATTATCTGAGGGGAATAGTCACAAATTTCAGAAATACCGAATTCAATGAAACAGAATATAGAAAACTTATGTGAAGTGACAAATATTGTGAAATTTGGTATAATGTGTCTGCTACAATGGCCTTGTTAGCAGAATACATTGTTCACACTTTTGAAGAACGAATCGATTGTACTTGTCTGGAAACGTTGACTAGTGTTAACACTTGTACCCTTCAGGACCTCAACGAGGCCGGAAAAACCTGCACATGCTGAAGGTACTTCAAGTGAACCTTCAGCGTAGTAAGGCGGCAACTGCCGCCTTCTGTAAATACTTTGTTTTAAAGGACATTGATGTGGCCATGACTCAAGAACCCTGGCTATTCAGAGGTAGGATATCGGGCCTCGGAACTATCAAGAGTAAGTTAATACACAACAGAAACCTTGATAATCCTAGATCCTGCATCTTAGTTAGCGAGCGTATGGACGCTCTAAAACTAATAAATTTCTGTTGCAGGGACCAAGTCGTAATTAGGCTACACACACAAATGGAAGAAAATCTGAAGGAATGAATAATCGCCTCAGTATACCTCCTATTTAATTCTCCTATCCCTCTCCCATCGGAGGAACTACAGCAGTTAGCCAATTACTGTACGCTATCAAACCTGCAGCTACTAACTGGGATCGACACCAATTACTGAACCGGGGAAAGAAACCAACCTTTGTAACATGCACTCGCAAAGAGATCATTGATATTACACTTACTACATCCCACGTAAGCTCCAATATAACTCGTTGGCATGTGTCCAAGGAACCGTCGCTCTCGGATCATAGATACATTCGGATGGAAATCAAAGTCTTTGATAAGCCGATCTTGATGTATCGAAATCGAGAAAGACGGACTGGGAGAAATACAAGCGGGACTTACAAGCTAACTTAAGTAATATCAAAAACGAAATAAAAACAGCACAGTTGTTGAGCTAATCTCTATCGATCTACAAGAGGCAATTATAAACTCGTAACACAACAACTGCAAGATCAACCATAAATCCACTAATAGGAATGTCAATTGGTGTAATACAGAACTTGCAGAACTTAGGAAAAGTACTCGTAAGTTGTTTAACAAAGCGAAAAGAACAAGAATGTAGGATGAATACTATCACTCCCTTACTGGATACAATAGGGCAATACGTAAGGCCAAAAGAGACTCTTGGACGAATTTCTGCCAAGAAGTTGAAAACATTTCGAAAGCAGCACGACTCCAGAGGATATTGGCTAAAGATCCAGTGGAACTTGTTGGCACAATATTAAAACCAGACAGGAAATACACGGAAACAAGTAAGGAAACCTTGGAGATACAGAAAATGATTACCAGTTAAATCTCGAACACCGTACTATAAGGGCCACAAAAAGAGATTGGGAAACTGCACACAAGATAATTGCCCACAATAGTATTGAATCCAGACATTGCCAAGGTTGAATCAGAAAGGTTGGGTTGGTTGCTTCCACTTTCACAATGAACCCAGCTGTAGTGTTTTTCCCGAATTAGTAATGTAATGTAAAGTAGTGGCGCCTGGCCTTTAATATTTTCAGTGACTATCATCTCGCCCTAATTGGTATCATTTGAAGCAAACCGCCCTTCTCCCTGACTCCTAAGCCGGACAACCTGTTATAGGGTAATTAAGGTACATTTAGAGTGAGCTCTGTAATTCTGTTATTAACATGTTGTAACGTCGATGTCGTGCTACAACAAACTGACAGCATATCGTAAAGTGCATGAGGTCCATCATTTTTTCTACTTCTATTTTCTGTTGCTTATCAATTATTGTTATCTCTTCCTTATTTCCTCTGTCTCCACCAGCTCAATCACTTCTTTATTTACCTCCATTTTTCTCTTCTCGTACCTACTCGACTATTACAGGTTCTATCTGCCCCTCTCTTCTCTTTTCTTTTAGATCTTCAGTACTTTGCTGTCCCGCAGTTTCCTGCATTTCTCATGGTTTAATACTGGGGATCTAATTAGGAGCTTACGTTTCCTATTTTAAAGTTTTTTCCTCCCCCAGGGATTCGATCGCCTTCTCATCGTTGTAATTTGAATTGGTAGCAATCTATACGTATGCAACCGGTGTTTCAGGAAGTTGTATTGTGTGTTGCCTATACAGTGCGAGTGTAGTCTGGAACTATTGAAATAGAACTTTTATAAAATGTTTTTGATAGAAATCCTGAAACACGTCAATTTTTATTTTAAATAAGACATATTTTACTGTAATTGTCACTTTTAGATTGTCTCTTGTTTTTGAGTTATCACGTTTGCGATAATTTTTTTAAATGGAAACCCTAAATTTTTATGATGAATTTGGGCAGAGCATGAAATTCTAAGACCAAATATGTACTCTAAAAAAGTAGCATACTGTATTTTGAAATTTTGCGACGTCTTCACTGTAGCTAGAGACGGGCCTCAATTACACTCTTATAGCGATAATTTTTGCTGGCGCCCAACGTGGGGCTCGAACCCACGTCCCCTGTTAGCTTTTCACTTACCTTTAGGTCAGCGTTCTATATTTAATTATGTGCAACTACTGTTAATATTGCTTCTTTCCATTATTGTGCGATCTAAAGGTACATGCGATACCAAATTATTGCCCCGAACGGCCTGAAGAAAATCCCTACCAGTCTTAATCTCACATCCAAAAAAAAAAAAAAACACTCACCACCATAGATTTCATACGCACTAGATTAAAGAGAGTAAAAGATAACAAATCATCATTCACCCAAGTACTCATCAGCTCGTTCATATCACAGTCGACGTACATTACATTATAGAAGAAAGGGATAGATAAAGTATTAAGAAGAGAGAAGGCGAAGAATGAAGAACTGGTCATCTTAAATTGAAGTGTAAGATTACACAATATATATCCCCGAGGGACATACATCAAGCTAACAAAAAAATTAAATAAGAAGTTGCACTTCCTTAACCGTTATTCTCGTCACTCTTAATTCCCACCAGGGAAAGCAGGATAACAAAATGCTCTCCAAATACAACAAAGGGAAAAACAGATATTAATATTTCCCAACAGGGACCTCCCTATACTTTATAAGAGGGAAAGCAAGATAAACATGCTCCCAAAAGTAACCTTCCCTGCAATGCCCAACCAACCTCCCTATATCTTACAAGATGGAAAGCAAGATAAAAATGCTCCCTAAAGTGACCTTCCCTACAGTTCCCAACCAACCTCCCTATACGTTACAGGAGGGAACCAGTATTGGATCACCCTAAAAAGTAGAAATTGAGTTTTCAACAGATCTTCACGTTTTAGATTCCCCTGAACCCAAAAAACATGTTTTTGTTCATTGGTCTGTCTGTGTGTGTGTCTGAGAACAGAATATCTCAAAAATGAAAAGAGGTATGGCGTTGAAACTGTATATATAGGTTTTGTGTAGTATGTAGATGAGACAGCAACCCTTTGAAGAAAATCGCATAACCGGAAGTAGGTGTTTACTCTCGTGATTTTTCATTTTTTTTCGATTTTTTAAAAAACGGCTGTAACGATTTTTTTCTAATTTTACATTTTTATTACAATTTTAATGTGTATTGATGTGAGCTAGGTGATTTTCCAGTTGAATACTTCTAAAGTGGGCTTCTCTTGTTTTTTTTTCAATTTTTTTTATTAACTCCTATTTTAAATAGAACACCCGGTATATTATTGCATTTTTGAATTCAGCTTAAAATTTTAGAGAAAATTTGTCTCTTCAAATAACGCTCTATTTTGTACCGTTTTTATAGAATTTGTAATTTTTGAAAATTTTTGACAAATGTTTAAAAATTAAAAATGAAATTTTTGACTAATTATAAGATCACTGTAAAAGGAAGTTGTGTGAGTGTATCACACCACATTTTTCAAAAATTAATTTGATCTTTTAATACTGTTATTTTTCATTTAACGCCGAACCGTCATAAACGGTTGTTGCGCCGATCACCTACCCGAAAAAACTGTAATAAACATCTTAAACTCGCTATACTATGTGTAATTGAAAACAAAAAAATCGTATATACAAAATTCGTAAAATTACATAATTTTCAACCAATTACTGTGAAAGCTGACGTTCTAAAACATAAAGGAGAATCAACCTAGAAAATCGCAACGATTTAAATAACTAATGTAAGAAATATTAAAACGACTAGATTACTTTTCTTTATTTAAGGCTTGTATAAATTCTTCTAATTTTTCTTGAATTTGTCTGACACGCTCTAAAACAGAATATGTATAAATTAAAACAAAATTAGTACACTAACACGTTACTTACTTAATTCTTCTGCTAATGTGACACGTCGACCCGTTAATAGCTGTTCCTTCTTCTCTCCATCCTGACTGTAGTCATCCAAAACATCTTTAATTTCTTTATCCAATCTTCTCGCTGAAAAGTTTATATTTAAGTATGTTTTTTTACAAACAATACAATTAGATACCTTCACGATTCATTATTTGTTGCCGTAATGCATTTGAAGTAACTTTCATTACTTGCTGTATTCTGTGGAAAAGGACCACATCGCTGCACTCTGTTTCAGCTCCTTGATGATACAAATAAAAAGATTTACGACAGTCATAAGCACGAATCACAGCTTGTTTGAGGAAATGCCGTCTATAGACTTGAAGCCATACCTCACGTATGAATTCATTATCTACTTCGATGCTATTATGTTGAACGTTCTTACGTATTGTTGTCAACTCGTCGTAACTCAATGCAGGAGGATGTTTCTACAAACATATCTATTGTAGTTTCTAAGAACAAACTAATATTATTAAACTATATGAGGTTAAATGTGACTTAACATGTTAGTTATAATTTCAACAAAAGATTTTTAATAACAGCATAAAACACAGCTCACCGAATCGAGCTCGAGATACAGTAAAAATCGGAACTTTAGGATCTAGTAATTTCCAAGTTTCGTATTGGTAACATTTTTGACAACTATCATGTTTTCGTTATAGTTATTAACGACATAAGGCCGTTAGTAAGCATCTAACAAGCGAGGATAAATTTGTGGCTAAGGCTAATGAATTTTTAATAGTTGGAAAAGTGGCCACTCTGTATATTTTCTGGGTTTTTTACTTTCAGCTTTCAATTTTGTATCTGCGTTGCACATATATTTTTCATCATTTCGTTCCACGTCCGTGATTTGTTTGGCCTCCATTCTGTAATTGTTTTTATTGCCATTTCTTCCTTAGCCCTAATTTTATGAGCATTAATACCATGAGATAAAAAAAATGATTCTGAGCAGGCCTTGATATGTGTTATACGTTTGGCAGTACTGAAGTGTATTGTCAGTCTATGTCAAATTCGAGATTAGTAGGTTAGGTTTTGTTTGTTGTTTGACACAGATTGGCGTAAAACTTAACCTGCAAATCTCGAATTTGACATACTCTGACAATACACTTCAGTACTGCCAAACGTATAACACATATCAAGGCCTGCTCAGAATCATTTTTTTTTATCTCATGGTATATTTACTTCACTTATGTCTTCACCACTTGTTTCCTTCAACAATTTGTGATTTTACTTTGGGTCTAGATTGATTTTATTTAGAACTAATAACAGGTGTTCAGTTAAATTTATAATTAAAGTCTCCTGTGATTTGTGTTATACATTTGGCAGTACTGAAGTGTATTGTCAAGCTATGTCAAATTCGAGATTTGCAGGTTAAGTTTTGCATCAGTCTGTGTCAAATAACAAAGGTCAGGTTTTGAAGACTGACGCAAAACATAATCTGCAAAACTCGAATATGACATAGCTCGACAATACACTTCAGTACTGCCAAACGTATAACATGAATCACAGGCGACTCGAATTATAAATTTAAATGAACACCGCTAATAATGCTTACAATTTTTCTCCTAGACGTGTTCTTCGTATTATGTAAGTATCATTACTTCTGCTGCTTATGTAACCACTGGTATTATTAACCACTTGTATATTTTCAGTTTTACTTTCTAGTTTTTCTGTGTCTATAAAGTGGCCCTAAAACCCGTATGGACCTATGGGATACCAATGTGGGGGACAACGTGTAAATCCAAAGTGAAAATACTAGAACGTTTCCAAAATAAAGTGCTCCAAACGATTGTTAATTCGCCGTGGTACGTGACCCATAAAACAATATTAAGTGATCTAAGAGTGCCTACAGTGAAACAAGAATTACAAAGCAAAAATTATAAAGACAGACTGAGTGCTCACCCGAATAAATTACTGCAAAACTTAATGACCGAAAATGATGAACTAAGAAGATTAAAACAGTTTAAACCCCCAGAGCTTTCGACACGTTTCCAATAATACTTAGTATTGTGTGTTTCAAGAAAAAACTCATTTAGGGTAGGCCTTGGAGAGAAAAATAAAAAATCTAGTCATGTCTTAACTTAAATCTGTAGGCAAATGTCAGATTGCATTTTGTTTATGAAAACATCTGTCCCTGTGACAGGCAAAAGTTTACAATGCATTAAGTTTACTTGTGACAAGCTAAAAGAAAAATACGATGGCACGTACACGAGTGTAATAATCATAACATTCAATAAAATTTGTTTTTGTTAAGTGTTTTGTATACTTTTAGGAAAATAGTTCAAGGTCAAGATGTAACTTAGTTCTCTCCGACTGTAAAAGATGGTAGCCAAAATTAATTGGAACTTAGCACCTTTTATGCTAGTTGTAAAACCAGTTTAGTTTTTTGACAGGAGATGTGGAGCTTAGGTTGTTGTTAAGAGACAGGGTGAGAAGGCCAGGCCATGCCAACTCTTTACGAACATTTGAAGCCTGTGTTCGTCCCCATCAATGAATATACGATCGTGGTTTAAGGTATATTGAATTCTTAAGACGTATCACAGAGCTATATATACAATAAATGTATGCTGTGTTTACGATCTATTATTAAAAATTACAATCATATATGTTTAAACTGACATAATTCTGAATGCTTGAATTGTTATGTTGACCCACTAGTATTGCAGAATCGCAGCGTTGTGCTTTTGACATATGATATACTACACATGTAAAAAGTGCAACGTCTGTTTGTAAATACGGAACTGGCGCTTGATTGCATGTGTTGCTTACATTTAATTGTTATCACGACACAGAAACTTGACACATATCTTATCTGGGGCAAGTTATGCAGTTTTCGTGGACTAATTGCGTGAACTTTTGTGTTTACTTGATTACAGTTTATTTCACACTATTTACTTAAAATCCATGATCAAACATAGTTTGAACACCGACCTATGGTAGTTCATTTGTTTGAATAGGTATATATCTTCAATTTGATCATGGCATGCTGCAAATGAGTTTTTTTTTTAAACACACGATATAATACTAATATGACAAAATACGTCCATTTAATAACCATAGAGTAAGATAACTTGTAAAGGAGGGGGCTCGATGGAACCCTGCTCCACATGACTATCTGTGTAGGCAGCTCACACTGCCATTAGATTAATTATAGACACACTTGTTGCTTCTTGCCCATTATTTGGACAGATTGCACGAAAATGGAGTTACATTAAAAAAAAAACTTTCCAGTTTATCTGCTTGCTATCATTTGCTGTTCGAATTTTATCTTTTATTTCGTCTCTTTGCTCATTTTTATTCTGCAGTTATACTTATCCACTTCTTTCAATTTATAACCACCTACTTTTGTGAACTGATTAATTGTGTTCGTTCTCTGTATTTTTCATTAATCTCTTAAATCGACTATGTTCACTTCTTTTTCTACTATTCTCACAACGACTTTAATTTGAATTTCTGTTCTAGCAATTACGACTTATTGCCTGCATATGCAATCATTTGTCGATGCTTATTTAACATTGTTCCTTGACAGTCTGCTTTTCTCATTATATTTTGTAATACAATATTTTGTAGCAATTTATGCCAATATTGTTGTCGAAATATTTATTTTTTTCTTCTATTATTTTCACCTACACCTTTGTATTATTCACAGTAGTCTTTTTTAATCTTATTAATTTGAAAGGTATTTCCACCATTCTCACTGCTTGTACCAATTGATTTCTCACTATACCAAAAGCATTTTGAGCCTATAAATTGCAGATGCACTGAGCTCAGGATTTTAGAAATTGCCATGTACCGAGTAGTCAGTGCAATAGCGGCACTGAATACCAAGTAACTCGTCCTATAAGGTTGAATCCAGCAAAAATTGTGGAAGCACTACTATTTCAATTCAGCCAAACCAAACCGAGTTGTCGGCGAAATAGCTAAAAATGGTACTCGGTGCTTCCCTACTACCGGGTGTCTTAAAATGAATTACATCTAGTATGCTTTGAATTTCCCATAATGCAGTCTAAAATTTTACTTGAAATTGGCACGACTGTAAGTCTATGTCAAATTCGAGGTTAGCAGGTTAGATTTTGCGTCAGTTTTGACACAGATTGATGAAAAACCTAACCTACTAATCTTGAATTTGACTTAGACTTACAGTCTTGCCAATTTCAAGTAAAATTTTAGACTGCATTATGGGAAATTCAAAACATACTAGATGTAATTCATTTTAAGACACCCGAAATAATATATGCATTGGCGGCACTATTCCAGAAGTTGTTTCATTACATAACTGCACCATTGATAATCCTCCTGTAAAGCCAATCTGGTAATCTCCTATTATTTTCTCTGTGTACTTTTTATCATTTTTTGTTTTAGCAACGAAATATTTTATATATTACTTCAATTCATTGATAGAAGAATGTAAAGTGCCGCAAAAATTAAAGGTATCAGTGGTGATACCAATACGGAAGGTGGCCAACACAACACTTTGTGAGGAGTTCAGACCTGTGAATACACTGCCAGCTGTTGAAATGATTTTAGTGAAAGTAATTTATGGACAGATAGAAAAATATGTCAGAGAAAATAATATCTTATCCAGATTTCAATCTGGATTTAGAGAAAAGTACAGTTGTGAAACTGCCTTGAAGTGGGTAATTGCAGAATGGAAGGAGTATAGGGACAAGGGGGCTTCGGTGGTGGTGGTGTTTCTGGACTTGAAAAGAGCACTCGAGACGGTAGATAGAGGAAGGTTAATTGATAAACTATCGGGTTATGGAATAGGAAGAAACTGCATAGAATGGATTAGGAACTATCTTGAGAATAGGAAACAAAGATCAGATATGGAAATCGAGAATATACAGCGCGAGAGGTCAAGATGGGAGTTCCGCAGGTTTTTTTTTGGGGCTTTTATTGTTCGCTCTTTACATAAACGACATGGGAGAGCACTTGAAAAAGTGTAAATATCATTGTTTTGCGGACGATACTATTATTTATTTGGAGCTAATTGACAGTGTCAATGAGGAAATGGAGACTTTGAGTGAGTGGTTTGCTATGAATAAACTGAAATTAAATGTTAAGAAAACAAAAGCTATGTGTGTCAGTAGTGAAGGCGATTACAGACATGTGGTGGACAATCAACGATTTGTTAAAATTGAGGACATAAATGTACAGTTTGTAGAAGTGCTGAAGTATCTGGGAGTGATGGTGGATTATAAACTTAGTTTCAACGATCATATCGAGTATATATCTAAGAAAATAGGGAAGAGGTTAGGTGTGATATATAGACTAAAAAATGTGTTGACAAGATATGCACGATATATGTTATATAATTCATTGATTTTGCCAATGTTCTATTGTTGCGGTACAGTGCTGTATGTGAGTAATAATAATGGAATAGAGAGACTTCAAAAACTGCAAAATAGAGGTATGAGAATGATATTGAACTGTAACAGATATACCAGAATAAGTGATATGTTAGAGTGTTTGGATTGGATGAATGTAAGACAGCTGCTGGAATACCAGACATTAGTTTTTATACATAAGATACATTTGGGCGGTATCCCATCTTATTTTGATAAATATCTAGTGTACTGCTAGGACATGTATGGATATGAAACCCGAAGAAAAAATAACTTTTACGTCAAAACTGCAATAAATTAAAGGAGTGAGTTACAATTCTGTGTTTGTGAAAGGATTTATTAGGTATAATGAACTAGATGATAATATTTGTAACGTAGATGACATAAGATATTCAAAGTTAGATTAAGGGAGAGGTATCGAAGTGATACTAGATACTATTATGAATTTTTAAAAATTTTTGATGTTTTGTATTATAAAGATGTAAATATTAGAATAGAGTTAAACGTAAATGTAGCAATTATATGCTAAATAAAGTACATTATTATTATATTATTCAACAGTGCGATACCCTGTAGATTTAACAACTTTCCATATCTTCCTTTTTTGTAGATATTATGGTTCTATTACTTCAGTCTTAAGACATTCTTTTCGTAGACTACACCTCCTTAATTAAACTAAATATTATTTTCAACAACGCTTCGCCAATATTTTCCATGAATTCTGTTCACCTCCTACAGCCCTTTCCGTTTTTTTATTCTCCTAACCACAATGTAAAGTTTCTCATAAGTAGGTTCTGAAATTGTTTCATTACTTCCTTCTCTATTATTTTCCTTCTGTAGTTGTTCTTCATTGGGATGGCATATTATTTGTTCATATGTATATCTTCAGCACTACAGGCCCAGAGGCCCTTGGCTTTTTCAGCTATTGTTTTCCATATCTTCCTTTCCAATGCTGAGGTTCCCCAGTTGGCAACATTTACACCCGTATACTTAGTCGTTCGCCAGCGACTCGCCGGAGTTTCGTTATGAATAGTATGTTGGCGGCACTGTACGTCTATGTCAAATTCGAGGTTATCAGGTTAGGTTTTCTGTCAGTTTTGACAGAAACTGACACAAAATCTAACCAGTTTCTGTCAAAACTGACACAAAATCTAACCTGCTAACCTCAAATTTGACATGGACGTACAGTGCCGCCAACATACTATTCATAACGAAACTCCGGCAAGCAGCTGGTGAACAACTATGCATAAGGGTGCTAGTTTCTTCAGGTCTGGCTCTACGTCTTTTTTCCAGCTTAATCTCTGTCTACCTCTTTTATTCCTTCCTTCTGGTTCTGTTTTATTAATTTCTTTGACAATTCTTTCATTTTGCAATCTAGTTAAATGTCCCTGCCATCTTCTTCTTCTTCTTCTTCTTCTCTAATCCTTAATGCCCTTTCGGGCGTCGGATGATGGTCTCTAGTCCTGTATCCAGCTTTTCCATCTTTTTCTGTCCCTCGCTATTATTTTCATTTCATCCACTGTCACTCCCTTTTCTAGTCCTATTTCTTTGATTTGTTCCATCCATTTTCTTCTGGGTCTGCCTCTCTGTTTTTTGGTTGGTTTTCCCGCTTCCATTATTCTTTTTGCAATTCTGTTAGGTTCCATTCTTGTAATGTGCGCGTACCAGTTTAGTTGTTTCTTTTTAATTATTTCCATTATTGGTTCCTGTTTGGTTATTTCTCTTATGGTTTCATTTTTTATTCTGTCCCATTTAGTTTTTCCTGCCATTTTCCTGAGGTGTTTCATTTCCATAGCATTAATTTTAGATTCGTCTTTTTTCCTTATTGTCCAGCTTTCACAGGCGTATGTTATAGTTGGTATTGTTATCATTTTATGTATTTTCTTTTTCACCTCTATGTCAATGTCTTGATGGCCTAGTATTGTTTTATTTATGGTATAGTAAATTCTTGTCGATTTATTTGCTCTATTTGCTAGTTCTGCATCCATTCTTCCGTCTTCCGTTAGCATACTTCCTAGAAATTCATAGGTCGATACTCTTTCCAGTTTCTTGTTTTTACATGTTATGTCATTATTCTTTTGCCCTTCTTTATGTTTTTCGTTCACAATCATAGTTTTTGTTTTACTAATGTTCACGTTCATTTTCATGTTCTCTATTTCTTCTGTCCATATATTGACTAGCCTTTGCATTTTGTTCTTGGTGTTTGATAGTAATATAACATCGTCTGCGTATAGGAGGCTGCTTAGTTTAATTGCTTCTAAGTTCTTGTAGCCAATTACTGTATCCAACTGTTTGTGTTTTTCTTTTATTTGTTTGGTTATCTTGTCCATTAAACTTATAAACAGTAAAGAGCTTAGGCTATCGCCTTGCTTAATTCCTTTCTCCATTTCAAACTCGTCTGATCTTTGTCCTGCCAATTGTACTTTTGCTTTAACTGTGTCGTATGTACTTCTTATTGCTTTTATCAGATTAATGTCTACTTTCAGTTCTCTCAGCGTCTTCCATATTTCTTTTCTATCCACTGTATCGAAAGCAGCTTTCAGATCAACAAATGTTAGATATAGTTCTTCCCCTTCTTCAATTTTTCTTTCTATTATGTTTCTGATTATATAGATATTATCATTTGTTTGTCTATTTGGTCTAAAAGCTGCCTGTTCTTCCCCTAATTTTGGTTCGATTTGATTTCTTAACCTCTTTTCTAATATATATAGTTCAGGAAAATTAGTCAGCTAATTATTTTCTTATATTAATATTGTTGACGTTTCGTCAGCTCAGCTGACTTCCTCAGAAGATACATAACACTTTGAAATACAATATAGGTACTAAAAGGAAAATGAGATTAAGGTTAGATCACTTAAACAATGCATATTTACTCTTACCTTATGTAATGTCGATTGCAATTTTGATATAGTAAGTTTGTATAATGTTCTAGGTAAATAATTCTTATAATATAGTTTGAAAAGAATATTTAAAAATGATTTCGTAGATGTCAGATGTCAAAATTTGAAATTTAAATTTTCTTATTTTAAACGTATAACTTGATACAAAAAAATTTTTATTGTAAAAGATATCTTGATATTAAGTGTAATTTAAATGATATAGTTTTTTTTTGTTCTGTATTAATTATAGAAGAAAATTTTAGAGAAGATTATAGTAAATGGAATGAAGATTTTCTATGTCGGTTTTGTAATTAATAGAATTTGTATTTTTTTTTATTTCAATCATTTCATATATAAGGCGTTTTTGTAAAATATTTTCTTTTTGCAATATTTTAGGTGAGTTAAAATTAAAATTATGATAATTATCAACTGCATGATCAGAGAGGGCAGTATTTGGTTTATTTGGGTTTAAAATTTTTGTTTTTATAGAATTTTTATGTTTATCTTTTACAATAAAAATTTTTTTGTATCAAGTTATACGTTTAAAATAAGAAAATTTAAATTTCAAATTTTGACATCTGACATCTACGAAATCATTTTTAAATATTCTTTTCAAACTATATTATAAGAATTATTTACCTAGAACATTATACAAACTTACTATATCAAAATTGCAATCGACATTACATAAGGTAAGAGTAAATATGCATTGTTTAAGTGATCTAACCTTAATCTCATTTTCCTTTTAGTACCTATATTGTATTTCAAAGTGTTATGTATCTTCTGAGGAAGTCAGCTGAGCTGACGAAACGTCAACAATATTAATATAAGAAAATAATTAGCTGACTAATTTTCCTGAACTATATATATACCTAACAAGCAGCTGTTATTAACAAATATAATTTTAATACTGAAATCATAAGGAAATTGATTCTACACAATTGAAGAGATAAACTAGTATTTGCTACAACTAATTAATAATGGAACACTGGCCGATTTCGATAAACAAGAAATTTTACGAAGAGGTTAAAACCAATTATGGCATCAAATTTGAAAATTGTTTCCGTAATTTAAATAAAATTAGCTTTTCTATTGTAAAGGTGAGTGAAAGGATAGATTTTCTTAAACAATGCAAACAACTACAATTAACACCTAAATTTCTTCAGAAAAATTTTAATAACATTCAATTTAATAATACACAAAATACTCAAATATTTATAAATATTGAATATAATTTCACAATGAAAATACTGTCATTAATTTTAAATGATTCTTACAGTAATCTTAATTATTTAAAACAAAAAGTTCTTAATTGTAAAATATTTCTGGAAACTAAAATCCCACAAAATATAATAACGTCTTTTTTATTTCAAAAATCTCGACAAATACAAAATTTTACAAACACTATAAAAATAAGACATTTTAAAAAAATTTATAATTTAAAACTTCAGCAAAATGTAAAATCAAAACTTAATAAATTTGAAAATGAAAACAAAATTGAAAGAAATAATAATTGGATTAAAAACTTAACGAATATACAACTACCACAAGATGTAGAAGATATATTGAAGCTAGGACCAAATTTTAATACATATAATCCTAAAAATAAAATTCCAAATGAGAAATTTATAGTAAATATTGAAAATGCAATTTGTGTTTTGGACTTAGAAAATCAAAACAAAATAAGAACATCTATATGCAATATTTTAACTAACCACCGACATAAAAATACCTTATTAAATTCATATGAAAATATACAAAATAATAAATTTTTACATAAAATAAATAACACTAAAACATTTTTGAAAAATAATAATGATATATTAATAACAAAAGCTGATAAATCAGAAACTACAGTTTTAATTAACAGAACGGATTACATCAATAAAATGATGGATCTTTTAAATGACACAGAAACTTATAGTAAAGAAAACAAAGATCCTACAAACAAACTTCAAAATTTTAATAACAAAACTTTAAAATATTGGGATGACAATAATTATATAGATAATAACACTTATAAAAAATTAATAACTCATAATGGACTGCTACCAAAAATTTATGGTTTACCTAAATTACATAAAAACAACTACCCTTTACGACCAATAGTAGCTTCATATATGAGCCCATTATATAAATTATCCAAATATTTTTCAAATATTCTAATTAATGTTACCCAAAAAAACCAATATAGTGTAAAAGACTCGTGGACGTTTAAAAAATTTATTGATACAATAAAAATTTCAAAAGATCATGTTTTATTCTCCTTAGATGTTGTATCACTTTATACAAACATTCCAATAAATTTAGCCATTAAAACCGTAGAACAATTTTGGTGTCAAATAGAAAAATTTACCAATATTCCCAAACAAGAATTTATAAAAGTAGTTGAATATATTTTACAATCTACATATTTTTCTTTTAATTATCAAACATACAAACAGAATTTTGGTGTTGCAATGGGTCAGCCTTTATCTAGTACTATTGCAGATTTGGTATTACAAAAAATTGAATCTGAAATTTTAATTAACTTAAATGAAATTAGTTTTTATAAACGATTTGTAGATGACATAATTATTTGTACTAATAAAAACCAAATAAACAAAATTTTTAAAACATTTAATAACTACCACCCAAGATTAAAGTTCACAATTGAAAATGAAAATATCAATAATTCTATAAATTTTCTTGATCTAACTTTAATAAGAACAGAAAATAATAATATTGAAACGAATTGGTATAGAAAAGAAACTAAAACTGATAGATACTTAAACTATAATTCTCAAACATCTATAAAATATAAAAGAAGTGTAATTAATAGCTTAATTGACCGTGCAATTTTATTATCTTCAAATAAATTTCATATTGATAATATTATAAAAATTAAGAAAATATTATTAAAAAATAATTATCCTATTGACTTCATTAACACCAACATTAAAAAAAGAATAAATAAAATTAAAAATAATAACACAAATAATAATGCAACTATCAATTTATACCCTAACTGTTTAGGACAAGAATTTAATAACAATCAAAACATTAAAAATCCATTTTACATTTCCATCCCATACATACCAAAACTATCACAACGTTTAAGTAAAATATTAACAAACAAAAATAATTTTAATATTTCTTTTAAAAATTACAATACAATAGGAAATCAATTTTTTAACAATCTAAAAGATAAAACAAAAATTCAATCTGAATCAAATATTGTTTACCAAATTAATTGTAATAATTGCAATGCTAAATACATAGGACAAACAAAACAAAATCTAAAAAAAAGATTAACTCAACATAAAAATTCTATAAAAACAAAAATTTTAAACCCAAATAAACCAAATACTGCCCTCTCTGATCATGCAGTTGATAATTATCATAATTTTAATTTTAACTCACCTAAAATATTGCAAAAAGAAAATATTTTACAAAAACGCCTTATATATGAAATGATTGAAATAAAAAAAAATACAAATTCTATTAATTACAAAACCGACATAGAAAATCTTCATTCCATTTACTATAATCTTCTCTAAAATTTTCTTCTATAATTAACACAGAACAAAAAAAAACTATATCATTTAAATTACACTTAATATCAAGATATCTTTTACAATAAAAATTTTTTTGTATCAAGTTATACGTTTAAAATAAGAAAATTTAAATTTCAAATTTTGACATCTGACATCTACGAAATCATTTTTAAATATTCTTTTCAAACTATATTATAAGAATTATTTACCTAGAACATTATACAAACTTACTATATCAAAATTGCAATCGACATTACATAAGGTAAGAGTAAATATGCATTGTTTAAGTGATCTAACCTTAATCTCATTTTCCTTTTAGTACCTATATTGTATTTCAAAGTGTTATGTATCTTCTGAGGAAGTCAGCTGAGCTGACGAAACGTCAACAATATTAATATAAGAAAATAATTAGCTGACTAATTTTCCTGAACTATATATATACCTAACAAGCAGCTGTTATTAACAAATATAACTCTTTTCTAATATTTTCGTGTATGTTTTGTAGCTAGTTTGGGCTAGGCAAATTGGCCTATAGTTTTCACAATGTGTCTGTATTCCTTTCTTGTAGATTGGAATTAACAGGTTGTTTTCCCAGTCTCTCGGGATTTTCTTCTCTTCCCATACTTGTCTGCATATTATCCAAAACCAGTCTATTCCTTTTTGGCCCATCCATTTTAACATCTCTGGGGCTATGCCATCTTCCCCACAGGCTTTACCTATTTTTATTTTTTGGATTGCATCCTCAACTTCTTCCCTCGTAATTGTTTGTTCCTGGTTTAATTGTTCTCGAGTTATACTATCTTCCGATTCTACTGTCGTATAATACATATTTTTGTAAAATTCTCTCCACGTTTCTAGAATTTCCTTTGTGTCTACTTGTATTTGCCCCTGGTTATTTTTTATTGCTTTTATAGTTTTCCTTTTATCCCCTCTTAATCTTTTTATCCTCGTCCAAAAATTCCTGGCATCTATTTTGTGTAATTCTGTTATCTCTTCTCCCATCTTTTTCCAGGATTCTTTTTTTGCTATCTTGATTGCTTCTTTCACTATGTTTCTCTTTCTTTTGTATTCATCTTTATCCCTCATTTCTTTTGTTTTTATATATCGTTTCCATGCTGTTTTCTTTTCTTTTACCTTACTTCTTATTTCGTTAGTCCACCAGCTTGTCATTTTCATGTGATTGTTACGTTTACTTATTCCACATATATTTTTTGCTACCTTCTTCAGTGTTTCCTTAAAAATTCTCCATCTTTCCTCTAGCGTCCACGTTGTTTGGAGATTCATCTTGCTTTGAAATTCTTTGTCTGTATCCTTCTGGTATTTTTCTTTATTTTCTGCACTTTTAAGCTTATGTATTGCCAAACTACTATAGTTTCTTGTTTCTTGGTTGTTGTTTATTTTGGTGTGGTACTTTGTTACTACTAGTCTGTGTTGGGTTCCAATTTCTGCTTCTTTCTTTGTTTCAATTTTTTGTATTTTCTCTGCTAAGTCTTGTGTGTAAGTTATGTAGTCTATTATGCTTTTAGCGTTGCGTTCTTCTGCAATAAACGTATATTTGTCTTCTAATGGTTGATTCCATAGTGTATTTCCTATTAGTAGGTCGTTTCTTTTGCAAAAGTCTATCATTTTTATTCCGTTTCTATTTTGAGTTCCTTCTCCATAGCTTCCCATACATCCCATTCCTCTGTTTTGGTCTTTTCCTACTCTACTGTTCCAGTCTCCCATTATTATCGTTTTTTGATTTTCTTCTTTCATTTCATCTTGTATTTGTTGTAAATCCATGTAAAAATCATTCATTTCTTCCTCTGATGTTCCTTCTACCGGTGCATAGATTTGAATAATATTAATTGTTTCGTCTAGCTTTATGGTTATTGCTATTATTCGTGAGTTTATTGACTTAACGTCTGTTATTCTTTTGTTTATTTCCTCCGTGGTTATTATTCCTACTCCCTCCTTCGCTTTTTGTTTTGGGTCTACTCCGGAGTAATATAAGATGTATTTATTTGTTAAGTATGTACTTCCTTTGCCCTTTTTCTTAGTTTCGCTTATTCCTAAGATATGTATTTTATTTCTGTCCATTTCTTCTATTAATTCTATTTCTTTCCCAGTTAATGTTCCTATATTCCAAATTCCTATGCCTATCATATCGTTTTCAAATTCTTTTCCCTTATTATCTTCTATATTGTTTTTATTCGTGTCCATTTTCATGTCCCTTTTCGTTGCCTGTGTCATTTTCTTTGCTTGTGTACGGATTACTTTCTTTTGGAGTTTTTTGGAATTGTGCCGGTATCTCGATTTGTTCTAGTTATTTTATGTAACTGTTCTTGTAAATCTTCTTCAGGGGATCTCTCGCTAATGGTTCTTCCTCCCATCTTTTCTTTTGGTGTTTCTACATTCCCGGGCTTTATTTCAGCTTCTTTTCTTATTTCATTTAGTTGTTCCAGGTAGTAGTCCTCTCCATTTATTATGAGTTTATTGTATCTCAGAGTTGCGTGATGTCCCTGTGATCTTATATTATTTCTGTGTTTTATCAATTCTTTTCTAATTTCTTGCGTCTCCTTTGAGTATTCTTCCTCCATGTATATATTTCTTCCTTTTAAGTTTCTGGTTCCTTTCAGAATCTCCATTTTCTTTTCCCATTTCGCAAGTTCCACTAGTATAGGTCTAGTTTTTCCATTTTGGTGTCTGCCAAGTCTTCTCGTTCCTACTACGTCTTTTTCCATTACTATTTCTATTCCCATGTCTCTAAGAACTACTCTTATTTTCTCATTTAGTTGTAAACTACTCTCCTCTTCTTGGTCTACGATGCCGTGTATTATGATGTTCCTTTTTTTAATTTCCCTTGACATTTCTTCCAGTTTCTTCTCATGCTGTGCGTTTTTTAATTTTAGATAGTGGTTTTCATTCTTGAGTTGCTCATTTTCTTGTTTAATTGTATTCAGTTCCTTTTGGAGCAGATCCAATTTATTTTCCATGCGCAGATCCCTTTCCTCCATTCTGTCTAGCTTCCTATTTATTTCTTCTAGCATTTCCTGCATTTTGCTGTTCGTTGTTTCCTTCTTATAAAATGTATTTCCCTTAATCCGTCTCTGTTCGTTGTTTACAAATAAACGCGCTGTTCTTCGTTCGCCTATCACTGCTTGCACGGAGCCAGACTACGCGATAGCCGATTAGTTGCCGCGATATCTGCTGATCCCGAATCGACTTCTCGGAAGGTCACGCCGGTCTCAATGTCTGTTTTTATTCGTAATTAATTAATTATGATAGATCCTACCTTAATTTATGTTTCTTTTACTGCTATTAGCACTTATTATAACAATTCACTTCACCAAATGTTTTGATTTGCTCTCCTATACCCGCCAAAAAGTCAAAAAGTGACGCGTTACCACTTCACTGTTTACACTTTCCGTACCAGGACCGGATTACTTTCTCGTTTTTTAATATTTAGAGGCAGCTTATTAAATAATTTCATACACATATACATCACTCCTTTTTCCGTTTGCGTTAGTCTATGTCTAAGATATTGATAGTCTATTGTTCTAGATTCCCACATGTTATTTGATTCAAATTGCCGAAACAACTCTTTATTGCATATGAGTAACTTGTAGTGTCTTTAAATAGTTCTTCCAATTCTTTGTTGTTTCGTCTTCTCCAGTTGCCGTCTTCATTTACTCCCCCGTATATTAGTCTTAATAGCCTTCTTTCCCATGCTTCAATTTTACGTTCCTCTTGCTTCGTCATGACCCAACACTCACTCGCGTATAACACTACCGGTGTTATAATTGTTTTATATACTTTGATTTTGGTTATTCTTGATAGCACTTTTGATGATAACAGATGTTTTAAAGCACCCACACACTTAGAGCCCGATGCCAGTCTGCGTTTTATTTCTGTCCCTAGGTATATCACACTTGTAACTTGCTTTATTTTGATGCTTTTTATCGATTTATTTCTAAATTTTCGCGTTCGTTTGTATCTCCCATTATTATAAATTGTGATTTCTCATCGTTAATTCGTAATCCTACTTCTTCTGCATTTTGTAATAGTCTGGACGCTATATCTTGTAACGCATGTTTTGTTCTTGTTAGAATTAAACCATCGTCTGCAAAAGCTAAGCATTGATGGGGTCCTCTGAGAATGTTGCCGTTAGTTTTTATACTACTTTTTCTGATTATTCTTTCTACAACTAGGTTAAACAATGTACTTGACATAGGATCTCCTTGTTTCAATTCATTACTGGTTTGGAATGCCTGTTTCATTGCTGCCCACTCTTACTTTGCTGAATGTTCCTTTTAGCGTCATCTTAATTAATCTTTGGAGTTCACTAGGATATTTGTTCATAGTTTTGTTATTTCTTCTTTTCTGTATTTTTGTTATTCCTGTAGTTCCTCTGTTATTCTTGTAATTTTTTACAAACATTTTTGGATTATTATTTTTATTATACTTTATTATCCTTATTATCATATTCAGTGCCAATAATGGTCACATAACTTATGTTCATTATATATTTTTTCTGTCACTTCACTTACATAATTTTCTTTTACTTAAAATCTTCCATATATATTATTAAAGTGTCATACTTCGGATTTTCTTTTGTTTATTCTTTCTAGTTCTGCGCAACTTTTTTTATTACTAGCAACCTCTGTAGGAGAATAAACATTAAGATAATTTTGGAGTCTTAGTTAATTCTTCCATCATCGGTTTAAATTGTAATGTTTCCTCTAAATTTGTTTAGCATAAAAAAATCTACTCCATTCCCATCATCACAAGAATAAAATACAATGAATTTTTAAATTTATTTCCTCCTTTAATTAGCCCTTTTTTATTCATATGTTTCCATTAACTTATTGGCACTGCTAGTTTTTTAGCTTTTCTGCTGCGATATTCTATGCATAGAGTTTGTTATTTATTCTAAATTTCTGATAATCCTTAGTAACTTCTTGTCATGATCTCCTTTTTTGCAAAATCCTTGACTTTGTCAAGCCATTTTTTATATATATATTCTTTCTCCGTTTAAGTTTCTCCTGTTACTAAAACTTTTCTTTTTTGAGCTCAAGATTCTATTGCCGCTATTTACCTTGTTTTTCAAGAAATTTTTCCTCATTTATATGATTCTTTTACTGTTGGCTGTACTATTACCTTATATTCTAGTAGGCTGCTTTCTAACTTTATACAGTGTGTCTCAGTGACTACCAGACATGGCAAAATTAACTTTAGGAAATTATGTAAGGGTCAACTATTGCTGTGGTATCTAAAAATGTGATTGTCACAAATGAAATAGCAGGTAGTTGGATTAATGAAATTTATTTGTTCCTCACTTGTAAACATCAATTTATCAAGTCACTGTATTAATCAAGAATTATTTTAACAAGTTACTAACTTGTAAAATCTTTACAAGTTAACTGTCAGGTTTACAAGCGTGCTCATAGATAATGATAGCGTGCAAAGCCAGAGTTGTCTTCCTTAGTATGTGTCATGTTGATGAATTTAGTTGCTTGTCAGTTTGACATTTTGATAAATGGTAATTTCTAGTTAATTACAAGTGAGGAACAAATAAAATATTCAACAATGCGCGCAAGGTAACAGGTTTTACTGGCTCAAGAAGGTGACATATCCTTCTATTCGCCAGTAAAAACCCTCTTACCAAGCTATTAATGTTAAATACTAGTACATTACTGTCAGATTGCTGTTATTCTTAGAATTTGCTGGCACAATACAACTATCACCATTTAATTATCAATATTATTACAAATAAAAAGTATTTGGGGATTTACTATCCGTAAATAGATATACTGCAATTAACAGTATGCTTTCCACTTTGCAATGGTTTTCGGTATCTGAAAGACTCAAATTTTTAACCATGACATTTATTTACAAGATACCCGGGTGTCCTAAAATGAATTACATCTAGTATGCTTTGAATATCCCATAATGCAATCTAAAATTTTACTTGAAATTGGCAAGACTGTAAGTCTATGTCAAATTCAAGGTTAGTAGGTTAGGTTATGCGTCACTTTTGACACACACTGGTGCAAAACCTAACCTACTTACCTCGAATTTGACATAGACTTACAGTCTTGCCAATTTCAAGTAAAATTTTAGATTGTATTATGGGACATTCAAAGCATACTAGATGTAATTCTTTAAGACACCCGGTAGTTAATGGACTCCTTCAAAGGTATTTTGATTCTTTTGTCTTATACAATAAGGAGGTTCATAACACACTACTAGGCAGTCAGACAATCTTCACGTATATCAGTCATCTTCCGTAAGAACTAGTAACTCTTTGGTAAAAAAAGGATTTATTTCTGTTTAATGATTTGGATGATGAAATAAAAAATGCCATTACTGTAAAAGAATTCAAATTTAGATATAAAACTCGGTACATGTTATGATAGAACTTATTATACAGGGTGAGGCACATAAAGTGTTACAGAGCAATAGCACTCAAACTATTGATCATATCCAAAAATGTTTCAGACAAAAGTTTCAGTGTTTGAAAAGGCCGTCATACTGGACCACCCTATTTTTTTTTTTGGTGGAGGCGCTGAAACTACTTCAAGGTCAACTCCACTTTTTTAAATGGAACCATGTATTTGTTTTTCGATGATATTATTACTGATTTAAAGACAAATTCAGCGACCTGAAACACAATGTCATTCTAGTCACGCGAGGTATGAAAATAGTCGAAAAATCGAAAAACGCAACAGTGCAACAAACACGAGTCAACACGACGGTGCACCACCCCATTATGCTCCGTGTTTAAGACAAGTGATGAATGAGATTTTTGGCGAAAAGTGGATAGGCCAAGGCGGTCCTGTAGCTTGGCCACCTCGATCGCCAGATCTACAATCAGCAGATTACTTTTTATGGGGTTTTGTCAAAGATCGCGTAATGGCGGTAGCACCTACCACGCCTGACGACATGAAAGGCAGAATACGACGAGCATGTACCGAAATTACACCACAAATGTTAGCTGAAGTTGGACGGTCTTTTCATCAGCGAATTAACGAGTGCTTACAAGTCGAGGGTCATCACTTCGAGCATCTTCTGTAGGTAGAACCAAACCAAGGTTAGTGGATCCTTTGAAAGTGATTATTCCGATATAGTTCGATTTTGTGACTATCTTCATACTTTGCTAACTAGAATGACCTTGTGTTGCAGGTAGCTAAATTTGTCTTAAAATCGGTAATAATGTCATCGAAAAAAAAAATACATACTTCCATTTAAAAATCGGGAGTTCACCTTGACGTAGCTTCAGCGCCTCCACCGATAAAAAAATAGAGTAGTCCAGTATGACGGCCTTCTCGAACACTGAAACTTTTGTCTGAAACATTTTTGGATATGATCAATAGTTTGAGTGCTATTGATCTGTAACACTTTATGTGCCTCACCCTGTATATAAGATGAATTGCTGTTATTTTATTTTCTAGTTATGATAGTTGTATTCACTTGCTCAATTTATTAATTTATTTTTTTTTTGTTAAGCCGTTAGATTAGTTTGGTTTATTGTAACATATAATGTGTAAACATTGAATAAATAAACGTTTATTTATTTTTATAATAATGTGGTATAGTAATTATTTTGTATAAGTAATATTCAGTATAAAAGCATAAGTATTTAGAATTTATGGAACACAAAAATAACAAGTAAGGTTAAGGTTTACTGTTCGTGGGTAAACAAACGTAAAAAATGTATTATTTTATAATAAAGTTTTTGTACAAACAAATTTGGATGATTTTCAGTAATATATATAAAACAGAAAGCTTAAGAGTTTGTATTTTGTAATGAAATAACGAAGAGAAACATAACAGATAAGTACTAAAAATTCAATAACACTAACAGGTACTAGTTAATTAAATGTTCAAACGTATTCTCCTTGACTAGTAGACAGTGGCTTAATCTGTCATAAAAATGACGTAAATTTCGTAATGCTTGAGGGGTTATGTTAAAATATGCCTCCCTAATAGAGTCCTTTAGAGATTCTAAATTTGCATGCCTTCGTAAAGTGTAAATTTTTGATTTTAGGAAGCCCCATAAGAAAAAATCATTGTGTGATAAATCTGGAGACCTTGGAGCTTAGATAAATAGGGCCACTATCACCATTCCATCTGTTGGGGAATACTTCGTTTAGGTAGTTTCGCACATTAATTCACAAAAGGTGATTTGTTTTTCACTATCTGCTGCTAATAGCTCTTGCTGCGTGTAAGCAAAATATTTGTTTTTTAAGAGTGCGGTGAACATACACCGCGATCATTTGCAATTTCCCTCACACTTACGTTGTGATCGGCTTCGACAGCTGCCAAAATATCTACTTCGTTGATAACATTCTGGTTTTCGTTTCTATTCCCTTTGCAAAGGCTATTGACGCACCCAGTTTCTCGGAATTGTTTCACAATTCGTGCAACTGTGTGTTTGCAGGGAATAGGCCGTACATTAAAATAAACACTAAAAAGTTCACAAGTTCTTTGCAAACTGTTACCTGCTAAATTCCATGTTACTCTTTGAATTTTTTCTTTTGTTGTATACATATTCATTGTTAAGTATTTGAAAATGTAATATTAATTATTTCAAATAAATTTCCTTTAAATAATTATGTAATATGAAAATTATTATTACGAGAGCGTGTGGCCGGCTGGTACAGCGCTTGCGCCAGCAGTCAGCACACCTGTACATTGGTAACATTTAACACTCTTCGTCCATCATACAAACATCTTTGGTGTTAGTGAACCCTGTGAGGGCATTCTTCCCTAATTCAAGGGGTTAGGCTAGCCACCTACCCCGGCCGCAGCTTAAGATGGCTTATAAACCGCACTCAATGTGTGAAAATAACAGGCTCTCAGCCTATATATTTTTTTTTTAATTTATTTATTTCGTACTCAGCCAACAGCCATTAGGCTAATTATAGGCGTCGCTGTACATTTATGGGGCCTTCCAACCTCACTAACAACTGTCATGATGTTATTATGACATCCGGGATCAACTATTTCCGTGGCAGCCGTACTACGAGGCGCCGAGAGAAGCAGCCGTGGAACTCCCATCCAAGTTCTGACAGGAAAGAGCGTTGCTTCACTCTACTGATCGAACTTGGGCGCTTGTTCAAGCTACACCACCCGGGACCCAGTGGAAGAGAAAGAAGAAGAAAATTATTTGACAGAAGTAAATTTCTGTTTGTTTTAAATCTTTTGTTTTGGCCATTTGGAAAGAATATATAGCTCATAGTGCTTGGATAGTTGAGTGAAGTGGAGTGTAGAAAATCTGCTCTGAAATAAGTGGGAAACTTCGCGAGTTTTAGTGCAAATAAAAACCAAATATCAAACCTACAGAAGGTAAAAACAGTCTTACACATAACTACAACAAGAAATAAGGTAAGATTACGAAATTAAGTAGTAAATAAAGTGGCAACGAATCAAACGAGGTACTGATAAGAGGAACGACCTTCGCCGGGTCGACTCTTTGCGCAGACGGGAAAGTAAACAAACAAATAACGCGGACCGAAATTCAACAACGTACGACCAAGTGTCCCGGACCGCGACAGATAAACGAACAGCTGACGGCCCATTATCACGTTACATAGTTTGATAACACACAAAGAACGGGCCTGAAATTTTACCTTAAATCTAAGCTTTACAAGTCAAATTTAACAATTCAAGAATACACAATTAAAAATGTCAAACGTGCTTGAAGAAATCCTTAATAAATTAAATGGCATGGAAAACAGAAACGCAAGAATAGAAACCAAATTAGACTCACTAATAACTGAAATAACAGAATTAAAAAACGAGCAAATGGTAATAAAAACAGAAATTAATGAATTAAAAAGGGAAAAGGATATCCTACAAAACAGGATGGCATACCTTGAAAATAAATTAGAGATCCAAGAAAAAAACGAAAAGGGAAAAAACATCGTCATTAAAGGACTTAAAATCAAACAGGAAAGAGTTAAACCAGAGGTAGAAAACTTTTTAAGAAATAAACTTCATGTGGAAGCGGAAATCGAAGAAACAAGGCTAAACTCTTCTAAGAGCCGAACCCCAATGATAATAGTAAAATTAAAAAACAAGGAAGACAAAGACAAAATTCTAAAAGAAAAAAGAAAACTGAAAGATACCAAAATATTCATAGACCAGGACAGAACATACGCAGAAAGGAAAATACAGGCAAAAATTAAAAAAACCGCGGATATCGAAAAAGCAAGCGGGAAAAAAGTTAAGTTAGGATTCCAAAAAGTATGGATTGAGGGCCAGCTTTGGAGATGGGATAAGAACAAACACGCACTGGAAAAAGCAAGCCAGGTGGATGGCACTCAGTCAAAAAACTATTAAATCAAGATGACATACCGGAAACAATGGCAACGAACACGGCTATGAATACGGCGACGAACAATAAAAAATTAAAAGCAAGAAAGGAAAGGAAGAAGAAGAAAAGTGAGAGGAATGAAGAAAACTTATTAAAAATAGGAACGTGGAACGTCAAAACAATGCTAGCACCAGGCAAAATGTACGAAGTAGAGCAGGAAATGAGGAAGTATAAAATAAGCTTACTAGCACTCCAGGAAATAAGATGGAAGAATGAGGGGAAAATTGAAAAGGAAAAGTTTTCGTTATATTACTCAGGGGAAAATAAACAGGGGAAAAATGGTACAGGGTTTATGGTTAATGAAAAAACAAAAGGAAAGGTTATAGAATTCAAAGCAGTTAATGGTAGAATCTCTTACATCAGATTAGAAAACAAGCAATCTAACATAACGTATAATAAACGTATACGCTCCCACCGAAGAGGCAAAGGAAGAAGAAAAGATAACATTTTACGAAAAATTGGAAGACACTTGTGAAAGCGTCCCTAGAAATGATGTAATGATAATAATCGGGGACTACAATGCGAAGATAGGGAAAGAAGAACTGAACAATAACGTGGCAGGAAAGGAAACAATTCACAAAAGCACAAACGACAACGGGACACGATTGTGCAACTTAGCTGCAATAACAAACGCATATATAGTTAGTACAAAATTCCCACACAAAAGGCAACACAAAATCACCTGGATGTTCCCGGGTAGGACAGATGGAAACCAGATAGACCATATGCTCATCTCTAAAAAATGGACAAAACTAGTGCATAATGTTAGATCATATAGGGGAGCTAGCGCCGATACGGATCACATCTTAGTAATAGCCAAAATGAAATTAAAAATAAAAAGAAATACAAGAATGGAGACAAAAAAGAGAAACTGGGAAGTAGGCAAACTACGGACAGAAGAAACAAAACAAAAATACTCAGAAACAGTGAATAAGAAGCTAAGAACACCAGCAGAAACTGACATTGAAACAGAGTGGGCAAACATAAAAACAAGTATTATCGAAGCCTCAGACGAAGTAATTGGACAAAAAAAATATAAAAAATCAAAAGAGTGGTTTGATGATGAATGCAAACGGAAAAACGAAATGAAAAACGAAGCATGGAGAAGATGGATAGCAAGAAAAAGGGAACAAGACAAAGACGACTACAGAAGGGAAAAACAAGAAGCAACTAGGTTGTACAGAAAGAAGAAAACAGAGTGGATCACAAATCAGATGGAAGAACTGGAAGCAAACAGCAAAGATAATCGGAAATTATTTGAATACATAAAGAGGCAACAAGACAATAAGAGGGGAATGGCAAAAATAAGTAAGAGACAATGGGAAACCCATTTCAAAAATTTATATAAAGACAATGAGAAATACGAAGAGGAAGAAATAACCACACACAATCAAGATAATGAAGAAGATGCACCCACCTACCAGGAGTTCATGAACGTAATAAGACAGTTGAAATCAAACAAACCAGCAGGACCGGACGAAATCAATAATGAGCTTATAAAAAACGCAGGAGAAGAATTGCTTAAACAAATTCACAACTTAACCATAAAAATATGGAAGGAGGAAACTATACCACAGGACTGGAAGGAAAGTCAGATAACACCGATATACAAGAAAGGAGACCCTAAAGAATGCGGTAACTATAGAGCCATAATGCTGCTTAACACATCATATAAAATATTCACTTCAATCTTAAGAAATCGACTAAGCAAGTATACAGAACGGATAATAGGACAATATCAACAAGGATTTAGGAAGGGTAAATCGACGATAGACGCAATCCATCTGCTAACACAAATAATCGAGAGATGCTACGAATACGATACAGATACACACATACTATTTATAGACTTTGAACGAGCGTTCGACTCAATAAATAGACAGAAACTAATTAAAGAAATGATAAACATGGAGATCCCGACCAAGCTAATTAAACTAACGAAGATGACAATGACAAATTCAACTGCAACAGTAATAACAAACGATGGAAATACGGAGGAAATCAATATAGAAGTAGGAGTCAGACAAGGAGATGGACTTTCAACAACCCTCTTTAACATAGTGCTGGACGGTGTAATCAGAGAAACAGGAATGACGAGAACAATTATGCAAAGCTTGACACAAATTATAGGCTACGCGGACGACCTGGCTCTTATAGCAAGAGATAAGCGAAGCCTAGAGGAAGCACTTCTGAACCTCACAAGAGCATCAGAAAAGAGAGGATTAAAAATAAACCAGAGCAAATCGAAGTATCTGATAAGTACAAGGACAACAGAAAACATAACACAGATAAAAATGGGCAACTACTGCTTTCAGAAAGTAGAGCACTTTAAATACCTCGGAGTCACAGTAAACGGGAATAATGATAGAAGTTCGGAAGTAAGTGAAAGGATCAAAGCAGGCAACAAAGTGTACTGGAAATTCCAAAGACTATTTAAAGACAGGAACCTCAGCGAAAACACAAAATTAAAAATATACAAAGCAGCAGTCAGACCAGTGATAACATACGCAGGAGAAACAATGTGCTTAACAGACAAAGACGAGGAGAGACTAAGAGTACTTGAACGGAAAATTCTCAGAAAAATCCTAGGTCCAAAAAAAGAGCAAGGAGAAATCAGACCATTATGGAACCACGAAATAAGACAACGGTATGGAGAAGAAGACATAGTCAGCTTCATAAAAACGCAAAGACTGAGATGGTTTGGTCACACGCAACGAAGAGAAGCCAATGCAATATATATATATTACAGCACTACGGGCCCTCTAGGCCCATGGCTTAGACTTATTACATTTCAATTTACATTCCACTATTCACACATTACATTTTTAAATTTTACATTTTACATTTCGTTTTACATTTTACAATTCACATTTCATATTTTGAGTTTTGAATTTTACATTTTACAATTAAACCTGATATTTGACTTTTTACATTTTACATTTTTGAAATTGACATTTGACCTTTTAAATTTTACATTTTACATTTCGTTTTACTTTTTACAATTCACATTTCATATTTTGAGTTTTGAATTTTACATTTTACAATTAAACCTGATATTTGACTTTTTACATTTTTGAACTTGACATTTGACATTTTATATTTGACCTTTTACATTTGATATTTGACGTTTTGCATTTCACAATTCTCATTTGAAATTTGGCATTTTACTTTTCATATTTCTCTTTTCACATTTCACATTCAACTTTCACCTTTCACATTTCACATTTTACGTTTTACATTTCGTTAACTTTACTGACCACTCTTCTCCATCTGACTCTGTCTCTTGCACTGTTTTTCCAATCTTCCACTCCTGCACTTTTCACATCCGCTACCACAGCATCCAGCCACCTCTTTTTTGGGCGTCCTTTTTTCTTTTTTCCACCGGTTCCTTCTTCCAGCATCCTCTTCGCATGTCTGTTTTCCGGCATACGGCTGATGTGCCCTAGCCATCTTACCCTCTGAGCTCTTATGAACGCCGTTATGGATGGGGCACCATAAATTTCCTGTACCTCTTCATTAGTCCTTCGTCTCCACTCGCCGTCCTCTGTTTTCACTCCTCCCAGTATTTTTCTTAAAACTCTTCTCTCCCATACTTCCAGTTTTGCTTCCATCTGTTTTGTCATTGCCCATAATTCGCTTGCGTATGTTACGGATGGTCGTACTATTGTTTTGTATATTCTTAATTTCGCGGCTCTAGAGATTTCTTTGGTCTTAAATATATTACTGATAGCACCTACTGCCTTACTACCCCTTGAAATTCGTTTTTGGATTTCTACACTCTCATCTACGGTACTTGTTAATGTTACTCCCAGATAATCGAAGCTATTTACTTTCTCGAATTTATATTCCCTTCCTTCCACCTTGAAACTGACCTCTGTTTCTCTCCCACTGTTTTGTCGCATCTCCATGTACTTCGTTTTCTTCTCATTTACTGCTAACCTATATGTTCTTGCCGTGCTTTCCAGTTTACCAAATACTGTTCCTAACTCCTTTCTTGATCTTGTAATTATAGCTAGGTCGTCTGCATATGCTACAATCTGATGTCTTCTCTGGTAAATTATTCCACCTGTTTCAACACCACTTTCCCTTAATATTGCTTCTAGGACAAAGTTGAACAGTACCGTTGAGATAGGATCCCCTTGTCTCACACCTTTATTCCCGATGATACTTTCTGTTATCCGGCCATCTATCAAAACTTTGCTGTTTGTTCTCCTTAGTGTCATTTTTATAAGCTTCGCAGGAATCCCCAGCTTTTTAAGTGCCTCGTATAGTTTTCTCCTGATGATCGTATCGTACGCTTGGCGAAAATCGATAAATAGTATATGCAGCCCTAAATTTTGTTCGTAGCTACTGCATTGGATCATCTTTACCGTAAAGATTTGGTCCGCGGTGCCCCGTCCTTTCTTGAATCCTCCTTGATACTCGCCTATGATTCGCTCTTGGTACTCACTCAGTCTGTTGCGGATCAGCCGTGCCAATATCTTATATGCTACGTCCAGCAGTGATATTCCCCGGTAATTCTCACAATGACACCTATCACCCTTCTTATGAATGAGGCAGACTATCGCATTATGCCATGCCAGTGGCATTTGTTCATTTTCCCACACCTTTGTAATCAGGTTGACTATCCTCTGCTGAAGCATATCTCCCCCCCATTTGTATACTTCCGCTGTCAGCTTCATAAAAACGCAAAGACTGAGATGGTTTGGTCACACGCAACGAAGAGAAGCCAATGCAATAATAAAGAAAATAATAAGCTGGAGGCCAGGGACAAACAGACCCAGAGGCAGACCCAAAATCAGGTGGGAGGACCAAGTCCTAGAAGACATTCGAAACCTAACAATTGAGAACTGGCGAGATAAAATTCAAGATAGGGAACAATGGCGGAAAGTAATCAAGAAAACG
This sequence comes from Agriotes lineatus, assembly GCA_940337035.1. Lineage (NCBI taxonomy): Eukaryota > Metazoa > Arthropoda > Insecta > Coleoptera > Elateridae > Agriotes > Agriotes lineatus. The sequence goes on from CALNHX010004416.1 coordinate 90,323, forward strand.
AAACACAACAATCCAAGTTAGAGGGCAAGAGACGAAATTATAGAAACCCACGGCCTGATCCCCCGTGTTAAAATTGGATCAGAAGAGCTCATTGGAGCGGCCTATACTCTGTTAGCAACTGGCCAATATATATATAGCTCATGGCAATAGTTGATCCTTAGAGACACACTGTATGTTATCTTCTGTTCTCTTGTTTTCCAGTCTCTTCCAGTTTTTTTGTTCTCATTACTTCTTTTAGTTTTTGAAAATATTTATTTACTTTTTACTTCCTTTTACAATAAAGGAAGTATTGTCTGTCTGTCTGTGAACAGAATATCTCAAAAACGAAAAGAGGTATGGCGTTGAAACTTCATATATAAGTTTTGTGTACTATGTAGATGAGACAGCAAGCTTTTGAAGAAAATCGCATAACCGGAAGTAGGTGTTTACTCTTGTGATTTTTCAGTTTTTTTCGATTTTTTCAAAAACGGCTCTAACGATTTTTTTTAAACTTTACATTTTTACTACATTTTTAATGTGTATTGATGTGAAATAGGTGATTTTCCAGTTGAATACTTCTAAAGTGGGTTTCTTTTGTTTTTTTTTTCTATTTTTTTTATTAACTCCTATTTTAAATAAAACACCCGGTATATTATTACATTTTTGAATTCACCTTAAAATTCTAGAGAAAATTTGTCTCTTCAACTAACGCTCTATTTTGTACCGTTTTTGTAGTATTTGTAATTTTTGAAAATTTTTGACAAATGGCTAAAAATTAAAAATAAAATTTTTGACTAATTATAAGAACACTGTAGATGCTTTATCGGACGCGAACGAGAACGGACGTGAGTTATTTCGCACCGACGACAAACCTAAAATTTTAGGCATCGCCGTGTAAATTAATTCGCGGAGTTTTTTGTTTGGGCAGCGGAGAAAACACAGAAGTAAGAGTGCAACAGTACAAAGTGAGAACCGAAACGGCAAGAATAGTGACATTAATTACAAATAGTGGCGAAATTGTTATTAATTGGACAATCAATAGCTTAGCGAGTCTTCAATCGGCGCGCACGTGAAACACGATACGCGTAAGGTCCGAGCTGTGCGCTAAGATAAGGAAAACAAAACCAAAACACAGCCGGTTAAACAAATATAAACAGCTGTGAAGCCGGAACACCCGAAGTTTTATAAACAAACTTTAACAGTAAACAACGTGGTAGGAGTTACGCGGGATTCGTATAATACACATCGCTTAATCGCGACGAAAACCAGCTGTCAACACAGAGCCCTGTCCGGTATTTTCGAAGAGCTCGGATTGCGCGAAATCTCCAAATAAGACGCGCAAAACCTGTGAATACGGAGCAAAAAGACAAATGAACACGGAAAGAAATAAACGCGCAAGAGATAAGGATAACGACGAAAAAGAAGCAGAACAAGGAGCAAAATACTACGAAGTTTTTAGCCAAAGTAAAAAGACAGTAAGATCGCCAGAACAAAGAAAAGCACAAGAGGATAGGAAAAAAGCGGCAAACGCAGTAATTAGTAACGCATCAGACAACACCGAAATAGAGGAAGAGGAAATGGAGGAGCTGAAGAAAATGATGGCGGAAATGATGAGCGAAATGAAGAAAAACACGGAGGAATTGAAAGAGGAACTGCGAGAAACAAAACAAAACACGATGGAAATGAGGGCGGAAGTGAAGGAAATAAAAGAAATGAAGAAAAAGGAAGAAAAATGGCAAGAAGAAAAAGACCAGCTGATAGAAAGAATCAAGGCACTGGAAACAAAAATGGAAAAGGAGGAGAAAGAAAGGAGGAAGAACAATATTGTTATAAAAGGAATGGAACTAAAAGAAGAAAACCTGATGGAAGGAGTAAAGAAACTAATAAACGAGAAATTACTAGTGAACGCAAAACTTGGGAAAACCTACCTGATAAAGAACCAAACATATCCAGGAACAATAGTAACAGAAGTAGAATCATGGAGTAAAAAACAAGAAATTATGGCAGCAAAGAACAAACTAAGAGGCACAAAAATATACATTGACCATGACCTGACAGTAGAAGAAAGAAGAAAACAGAAATAAATTAGAAGCATAGGGAGAGAGGAAAGACAGAAAGGCAACACAGTGAGGATTGGCTATCAAAAAATAACAATTAATGGCGAGGAATATAAATGGGATAAAAAAGAGGACGGAGCGGTAGCGATAGGAGCAAAAGCACAGGCAAGTCACAGCTCAAAAAAGTAAAACAAAACCCTGCACCTAATACATCGATGACGACACAAGCAAAGAAAAGGAAAACGAGTAAGATACAGGAAGAAACGATACAAATAGCGACATGGAACGTACGCGGAACCTACTCCGAAGGAGCCCTAAAACAGCTCACCAGAGAGCTACAGAAATATAAAATAGACATAGCAGCGATACAAGAGACAAAACAAAAAGAGAACCAAATAACAGACATAGCAAATTATACATTTTTTAACAGCGGAGGTCAAGATAGAAGACTGGGAACAGGCTTTCTAGTAAGAAAAAATCTGAAACATGCAGTAGTAAATTTTACACCCATAAATGATCGAATGAGTTATATAAGATTGAAGGGGAGATATAGGAAAGTAAGCATAATAAATGTACATGCACACACGGAAGAAAAAGAAGAAGAAATAAAGGAAGAATTCTACACGTGTTTAGAAGCGGAACTAGAGAAAATACCAAACTATAATATGAAATTAATAATAGGAGACTTCAATGCGAAGATAGGTAGAGAACAAATATTCCGACCAGTGATAGGAAACCAAAGTTTGCACAAAGAAAGTAACAAAAACGGGAAAAAGTTAATAGACCTGGCAGCAAGTCGGAAGATGCAAATAAAGAGCAGCTATTTTACGCACAAGGAAATTCACAAGGGCACGTGGATAGCACCAAATTAGAAAACAGTGAACCAGATAGACCACGTTTTAGTGGAAGAAAAACATGCAAGAAGTATAAAAGACATTAGAAGTTATAGAGGCGCAGACGCGGACAGCGACCATTTTATGATCAAAATACAGTTAAAACAAGAAATACCTAGTCAGCCGAAACACAAGAAAAGGGGGACAGAAAAAAGAAGAAATGTAAATAAATTACAAGAAGAAGAGATAAGGTCAAAATACGAAAAAGAAGTAGAAAGAAGGATCAACGAAATAGAGGAAACCGGCGACATACAGGAGCTATGGAGTCAGATGAAAGACATAATCAAACAGTCAGCTGAAGAGACATTAGAACCAAAAGGAAAAAAGCAGAAAGAAGAGTGGTTTGACATCGAATGCGAAAAAATAATCGAAGCAAGATCAAAGGCGAGAAAGAAGATGCTGGAAAATACAACAACAGAGACGAGAGCAGACTTCGAAGAAAAAAGAAGAGAAGTCAAGAAAATATGTAGACAAAAGAAAAGGAAACTGGAAATCGAAAAGATAGAGAGGCTGGAAGAAATGCACAATAACAAACAACTACGAAACTTCTACAAAGAAATTGGACAACAAAAGAAGGGCTACCATCCTAGCACATCTTACTGTCGAAGTAAGGAAGGAGATCTGATAGGAGGAAAAGACGAACTGCTGAAACGATGGGTAGAACATTTCAAAGAAACACTTAACATAAACAATAATAACAACGAAGAACTGAAAAACGCAGAGAATCCAGAAGAAGCACAAATAGAAGCACCCAGCTTGGAAACCATCACTGAAATTATCGAAAAGTTAAAAAACAACAAAAGCCCTGGCAAGGACAACATACAGGCAGAGCTGATTAAATACGGAGGAAAGAGGCTGCACCAGAAAATCCATCTGTTAATAAAAAATATATGGCAGAATAACAAAATGCCCAAAGAATGGCAAACTGCAATAATATGTCCAGTATACAAAAGCGAAGTAGGTACCAATGCGAAAATTACAGAGGCATTGCATTATTGGGTGTAATTTATAAAGTGCTTGCCAAGATAATAGAGGAAAAGCTGAGACCATATACTGAGCAGATAATAGGAGAGTACCAATGTGGTTTTAGGCAAGACAGATCAGTGACCGACCAGATCTTCACAATAAAACAAATCCAAGAAAAGCTGTTGGAAAGAGGGGTTCATCTACACACATTGTTCATTGACTATAAACAAGCGTACGACAGCGTAAAAAGAACAGAACTCCTAGAGGCCATGAAGGAATTGGGGATTCCAGACAAGCTGGTAAAATTAGTGAAGATGACGCTAATAGAAACAGACAACCAAATACAGTTCCAAGGAGACGTGTCGGAAAGTTTCAGCACAAATAGCGGTCTAAGACAAGGAGACCCACTTTCAGCGATTCTTTTCAACATTATATTAGAAAAAATTATAAGAGAGAGCAAACTAAATAGAGAATCCATAATCACTAAGAACTCACACCAATGCATAGCTTATGCTGACGACATAACAATAATGGCCAGAACCAAGGAAGAACTTAAAGAATTAATAAAAAGACTAGAGAAAACATCAAGAAAATACGGCCTAACAATAAACGAGAGAAAGACAAAATACATGGAAACATATATATAATACACATATATTGCTAGTAGGGCCTGGAAACGTCAGAAAACATTACGGCGCCGACATAGTCTCACTTAGAGTATAACGCGTCTCGTGCGCATGCGTGAGAATTCGAACTCCGCCTTTAAACGCGAATTTTAAACTTGCCCACTTCCCCATTGGCCGGACGACGCCGCCGCGCTTGCACACAGCTCAACATTCTACATTGAAGAGTTGGTTGTCTGTCTCACTTCCTTGGTCAGTTTCCCACTCATAGCCGCTAGCAATATAGTAAGTATTAGATATATGCATGGAAATGACCAGAAGAAAAAGCATCGTCAAGGAAAATTTAAAGATACGAAATGAATTGGGGAAGGAGTACATTTTTGAAAACGTAGAGAACTTCAAATTCCTAGGAACAGAAGTATCGAAAAATGGGAATCAAACCAACGAAATAGAAAAAAGACTAACAGCAGGGAATAAAAGTGCAGGTGCTTTATGGAAAGTGTTCAGTGCAAAAAATGTGTCGTGGAAGGTGAAAACTAAGATCTATAAAACAGTGATCCGACCAGCAGTGTTGTATGCGAGCGAAACCTGGGTACTAAACCAAGAGACACAACAGAAACTCAGAGTATGGGAGAGGAAAATATTAAGGAGGATATACGGAGGAATCAAAGAAGATGAAACATGGAGAAGACGCACAAACGTAGAGCTCAAAAATCTATACAAGGAACCAGACATAGTGACCGTCATTAAAATGCAAAGACTAAGGTGGATTGGACACATACTGAGAATGAACGGAAAAAGAGTGACAAAAAGAATTTTACTAGAAGCACCAGGTGAAAGGAGAGGAAGAGGAAGGCCAAAGAAGGAATGGATAAGATGCGTGGAAGAGGACCTACACCTTTTGGGAATACATGACTGGAAAGAAAGAGCAAAAAATAGGGGCGAATGGAGGAAAATAATCAACCAAGCCAAGGGCCTTGAAGGCCTGCAGAGCTGACATATATATATATAAGAACACTGTAAAAGGAAGTTGTGTGAGTGTATCACACCAGATTTTTAAATCCTTCTTTTATTTCTTGTCTGATTGCTTTAATTTACTTTAGTAGGTAAGTTCATATCTTCTCCACCATGATTTTTTACTTCTTTGGAAAATACTGAATGATCCATGGCTATTAAATTGATCAAGTTTTTGCCATACAACTTATTTGTATTTTTGTTTTAATTCACCTTGAAAGCAGGCTACTATTTTTGATGTAGCGTTTGAAATTCATGCAATAGTTTCAATGTGTGTGACGTAGTTCTTTCTATCTGTGATGATCTTCCGAAGAGTTGATTTTCAAAATTTAAGCTTCTATCACCTTTATCAAATTTGACTCTTGTCTACCTGCAGATGGCCATTTATGACCTGTAGTGCTAAATTACTTTTAGAGCTCTCACTTTTAGTGCAAATCTTGTACTGCCAAGTTTTTCAGTTCTAGAGGTGAGCTCTTAATCTTGAAATTACGTAACTTATTCAGCAAATCATAAAAACGTTTAAAATTATAAACACTTTTGTTTTCTCAATAGTTTCTAATTTGAAGTTAAAAACTATGACAAAATAAATACTTTGTTTAAAAGACATATCGACCTCACTGTTCAACTTCAAATTTGGGTAAAAAATAAAATATGTTTTAACCTACCTCGTCTGCATATAGGATTCTATCAAGCTCTGATTTAACAGCATTACGTCTTGATTGTTCATCAGTCAGATACTTCCAATACATCCACCGCTCCCGAGTAGACGGTCCCAACATCTGGTGTAAGATGGCTTCTGTTTGTTTGAGTTTATCTCGAACACTAGTTTCAAGAAAACGTACTGCAGAATCCCAGTCTCTTTTATCCGTAACTGTTCGATCTTCCAATGTATTAAGTTGAATGACTCGAAGCACATCCGAGGCCTTATCTTCCCAGGAATGTCTTTTCATAGCTTCTTCTACCACAGCAGCTTTCAGGTGATCAAAGATGTCATCATGATTAGGTGCTTGTGCAGCCTTCTGCAGAAAGTGGCTAAATTCAGTTTGCAGCGTTTCCCACCCAGATTCAACGGATTTTGCAGGCAGTGCATGTTCGGCCCATTGCCTTAACTTTATGTCAACGGCGGTATTAAAAGTACCTGCAACAGCATTAAAAATGGTTTTTAATGGAATTTCATTCTGAATTGTGAAGTAAACCACCTTGTGAACCTGATTGTGCTGCAGGTAAGTAAATGTTTTCGAAAACGTGCCCCGACATCTTTTCCCAAAGTTTATCAAGCAGGCTGTCCTCCCACTTCCGCGGACTAACTTGTGAAAGGTTGACCACTTCATCCAGAATTTCAGTTCTGGCTCTTTCGAACAATTCATCGCGGTCTTGCTCTCGGAGTCGAGGGAAGTTGTTTTTCCATTCCGTTTCTAGATTAAATCGTGTGGCTTTGAAAGCGTCTGCTTGTTGCTCAACAGTTTCTCGTACCATTTTCCAGAAACAATCGGCCACAGCTAAACTTAAGTTGCGAGTTGTTACTTGTGTTGACATTACTCGACCTTCCCTGAAACGTTAGATAATGTTGCTTAAAACAGAACAGACATTTTTTATCTTGCACTCCACTTTGCACTACTCTAGCTCCGAATATATTTGAATTAACCTGCTGCAGCTAATCATGGTGTTATTAAAAGTATTGTTCCATGAAAATCTATTCAAACATACTTAAAAAGTTTGGAATTCCGGAAGAAGTTTTCTTCATGATCCTTTATTGTCTGTATAGAATCGTCTTTACGTCCACGACCAGTTACTACAGCAAAATATCCAAGCGCTTTCATTGGAAACAGTTTACCTTGTAGAATTTTTCGTATCTAAAATAAGTAATAAAATAAGAAATATAAACCAAAGTTCCAATACTAGTTTTATAAACATTGAAATTCAAATAAAATTGAGTTGTTTTAAAGGTGCTTACATGTCTAATATACAGTGAGTCCAAGATAAGGATTGTAACTGGTATGAAATAGACCTGATTAAATGAGAGAAAATATGCAGCATCTTTAGAGTTATAAAATATAAACGTTCTCAAATTTTTCTTAAAGCTATACTAAGAAGTCATTGCATATTTAATTTAGACCTACTAAAACTTGCGTGAAAACTCCTCACCATGACATGACCGCTCCATGACGTCACATATCAGTAAAGAAGGGTGTTTGCATTAGCGCATCTAATGCAAACGATGGAAACTCATGTTGTGTGACTGTTCCATGCGGTAAAAATGTTTGAAGAACAGAAATATTCTTTTTCTACTCCTTTATTAGTAAATTGCTCATTAAGCACTGCTTACTTGATTAGTAAATTCGTTGTTACAAACAGTGTTACGTAATGATAATGACTAACACGTAATTTTTTTTATTACGTTACAGTTAGCTTCTGTTGTTTGTACGAAGCGGTGTAGGGATGTGACTGCAGCCTCCTAATTTTTAAGATGGTGTGACAGATGATTTGACAGTTAATAAAATATTTCTTTTTCGTTTAACGAAATGAGTGTGATCGTAGAAAAAGTATAGTACGCAACTCGAGCTAAAGAGCAATTACACGCTCGTGGAATTACACACGCGCCGCTACGCGGCTTGTGCGTAACTTTTCCAACTCGCGTGTAATATGCTTCCTACAGCTCTCGTTGTGTAATATACTATACTAACGAGATGATCGAAAAATTATGTTGGCAGTGGTGAGTAATGGTACTCAATAATAACCCATACAATTTTTATAGTATCACCTAACTTTGACAGAATGTTTAATACTGAACACAAAGTGGTGTGGCACATGGAAAATGCAGGAAATCACTTTGAATATCTGTAGTTCTTTTTGTTATTAACATTTTTATGTATTCAACAGAAATTTTTGTATTTGTTAAAATGATATTACTGACATAACCTTAAACTGACAGATATAAAATCCAATGTGACTTGTACTACCAAAACTGCCAACATAATTTTTTAACAAAACAAATCCACAGCCCTCTAGAGGATAAAAGTTTTCGATCATACGATATCATTGGCGTATAGTAGAGACCTGCGAGGGTCCAATATATAGGACCCGCACCCGACCCGCAAACTGCAATTTCTGAAATTTTACCCACACCCGACCCACCGTTTTAAAGCTGGAGCCAACCGGCAACCCATAATTTTTGCACTTTTAAAGCCGCACTTCACCCCAAACTCGAATATTAGACCAGTACGTACCGGCAATTTGCTGCAGATGAATGTCTACACACAATTATCAATCTCAATCTCAAAGCCCCATTTCTACCGTCCATCTTTGAACATACTAGACCTTCTCCAAGGCATTCCAACGGTCTCTGTTTTGTGCTTCTCCGGTCCAATTCAGTCCTGCAGTTAATTTGAGATCATTTGCCAATTGGGTCGGTGGACGTCCTCTTTATTTTCTGCCCAGGTATGGTCTCCAGTGGAGGATGGTATTATTCCATCGCGAATCATTACATCTCGCTATATGTGCAGCGGAACTCCATTTTAGTATGGTAATTGTTTCGACGATGTCTCTCGTTCCTGTAGTTTGTCTGATCCAGTGATTACGTTTTTGTCTTTTAAAGATATGCCAATCATCTGCCTCTCGATGGCTTTTTGTGTGACTGCTATCTGCTTTAATCTTTGTTTTGTCCAAATTTATGTTTGGCAGCCGTAGGTTAGAACTGGGAAGATGTATTGATTGAATAGCCTTAATCTACATTTTATACACTATAAAAAAAGTTATTTTCATACTTCGGTAATCAAATTTTATACACAAACGAAAAATATTGTAACAGCCTGGCGATCCGGCAGCTGCAGACTTATGAGTCACCGCCGCCGAGACGGTCTTGGAGCCAGCTGCGGGCAGATGAGTCATGTTCCAGACGCCTCAAGAAGCGACCTTGTAGCCAGATGCAAGGGATGACTCACACTTTTGGGAACACGCTCGAGGTCAACACATGCGAATGCCGGAATGTACGAGCGAAATCTGGAATGTTCTAGACGGAAATTATTCGGATATATAAATACGCGGCGCAGGAATAAGAAATCAGTTCTCATCAGACTCGAAGCGCGCGTGATGTAAACGAACCGTGTGTATATAACCCTAGTGAAATAAATAACAAATAAATATAACCATATAAATCCTTAATGTTTAAGGCGTGAATAAATAGCCACATAAATTAGTGGATGTTTAATCCAGCGCATATAACTAAATAGTTTATCGTTGTTAGAAATAGTTCGTAGTTTAAATAATTTGTGTTCTGCCTTGATAATTCTTGTATTTGTAAATAGTTGTAATTAATCGTGTAAATAAATGTTTAATACAAGAAGCGTCGTATAATTTTTAAATAGCCGGAACGTAAAAACGTAACAATATGTTGAAGAATTGAAGTTGCACCCACCACCCGACCCGCAATTTCAAATCCGCACCCAACCCGCTACCCAACCTGCAATGCGAGAAACCCGCGGTTATATGTGGGTATCCGACCCGATGCAGGACTAGTGTATAGTTTCAAACTGTAAAAATATTAGCGTAGTAACCCCATAAAAGACATTTATACAGTGTACAATAGCGAAGACCACATTTCGAGTCCCGCGACAAATTTTGAAAACCGGCTGATTAATTTATATCATTCTTTTATTTTGGATCCAAATTAAATAGTATTTTTTTGTTTTAATGTGTAATGTATCCCATTTTTTCCTTTAAAACTGTTTACCATTGCAAGTACCCTATATATTGTTACGTTTTTACGTTCGGGCTATTTAAACATTATACGACGCTTTTTGTATTAAACATTTATTTACAACTATTAATTATTATTATTTACAAACACACGAATTAACAAGGCAGAACACAAATTACTTAAACTAACGAACTACAGGCACTATTTCTAACAACGATACATTTATTTTTTTATATGCGCTGGATTAAACATCAATTATTTATTTGGCTATTTACGACTTAAACACTAACGATTTATATGGTTATTTATTTCACACGGTCCAATTATATCATGCGCGCTGAATTCGAACTGATGAGAACTCCGGCGGCCGTGTATTTATATTCGGGTAATTTCCTTCGAGTTCCATCTAGACTTCCCTCGACCTTTCTGGGAACCGCATGACGCACCCATCGTAGCGCGCTCTAAGGGCGCTGACGTCACGCCTCTGCACCTGGGGTCCAAGGTTGCAAGGTCGTTTCTCAAGGCTCCAGAACAATCGGGACACTGTGTCATAATTCCGGGGCAATGACCGGCAGCAGGATTGTCACAATATTTACTTCAAAGTTCACCATATTGCCCGTTGGACTTTTTATTGTTACTTCACATTTTTCCACGGCCATTTATAGTAATTTTATAATAATTTGTAGTACATTTAATGTCTGCCAAAACCCTCTCTGAAAGCCTATAGAAACAATATATTATTTCTATATTGTGTTCAAATGCCTTTTTTATTGTCCAACTCATTATGTGTATAACATACATGGAAGATTGTGGTGAACAAAAATTACATCGGTAATCTGCTATCCCATGTTCTTTGTATTTGCTCATCTAACTTCTCACTACGTATTTACAACTTTCCTAATGTTTCCATATGTTGGTCCCTCTACTGTTAAGCTTTCTTCTTCAGTTTGTCTGTTTACTCTCACATGTTTATTGTTATGTATAATAGTTTGTGAAAGTGCTTTTTCCAATCGCTTTTATTGACTATTTGTCATCCTTGCATGATTTTTGTCCAATCTTCCTTTTTCCAATGGTGTTTTACGTTTCGATATATATTTCTTTAGTGTTGTTCCTACGGTCTTCGATTTCTTTCATTTTTTGATCTGTTCATTTTTCCTTCAATTTTTATATTGTGCATGTTTTGTGAGCTTCTATTTTTTTTTTTTACAGTACAGTTTCTTATCTTCAGTTGTTCTTGTTCTTACCCATTGTATGCAAGCTTCTCTTTTTTGTTTAATCATATCTCAACATTTTTCCTCAAACCACTCTTTAGAGCACTTGTCTTCTATATCCTAGAATTGTTTCAACTGCTGCATGTGTTCCTCTTTTATATTTCCCACTTTTGCTCCGTTTTTGTAATTGCACGTTGAATTTTCAATTGATTTGGGTTTCATACTTTCAATATGCGTTTTAGTTGTACTGTTTTCTATCTTTCCAATTTTTTTATTTCTTTTCCACATAGCATTGTTTTCATATTGTTTATACATCTTGCAAGTGTGTAGTTTTGCTTAAAACAAATTAAAACATGGACACTGTCTTTAAATAGTTTCTGTTTAATATTGTCTTGTTTCAATGTAACTTCATTTTCATTCCATTCATACTTTTTATCATCAACTACCAATTTCTTGTATCCTATTCACAGGTTACATAGTTCTCTAAGTATATCCTTCTTTCTTTTACATTATTCTTTTTTAATCTTCACTTTCTTTTCTCAGTTTGCAGTTTTAAAAGTATGAATATGTTATCTTTATCTTTTTACCTATTTCAAAACTTCAGTTATGTTTCTTTCATTCCTATTTTTTTGTTAATAAAATTTTCCATCTTTTGTGTTATACATTTTGACCTTTCACTATCCTTATACCTTTTATTAATAAGTTGCTATTCATTTTCATTATTTCTTTTTCCATTTAACCAATTCTCTTTTGCAGTTTCCTTCGTTTTTGTTTCATTCTCTTCTCTTCTTCATCTCATTTTAAAATGTTCTTATTGCAGCATTACTTCTACTTATTTCTTCATTGTTTTCATGCAGTATGCATTCAATATACGAACATTTTCCATCGTTTTTAGTACAGCTTTATTTTTATATTTTTTATCAATGTGGTTGATCTTACCGTTTTCTTACTAGCTTGAAAATCTTCAGCTTCACTATGTTCTTGATTTTTAACTTTCTTGCTGAGTTAGGTCACTCTTGTTTTTGTTTTAAAAATTTGCTTAACTGTCCAATACTGCTCACTCGTGCACACTGTGCTAATTGCTTATTGTTACCATCTACTGTAGATTTGGGCAACTTGAGACTGTCATGTGACTTGGGACAAACCATGATTATTATTATTGCCTGCTGCCATGTACCGAAAGATAGCAAGACTGCAGCTGCAGCTGGCTTTGAGAACGATGTATATAGGTAACTACACACACCAGCAAAATTAGAGGAACAAAAAAAGTCATATTTTCCCTATGTTTTAGGATATATATGACTCAATTTGGTTATAAATGTTACTTATGCACGTAGGATGAATAAAAAATAGCAATCTAACATTAAATCTAGCCACCCATTTGAGCCTAATTATCATTTGTTTTATTGTTGACATATTGCTTGGGTTTTTGTGTTCTTGAAAACAAGTGCTTATTTCTTGATTAGTTTACAACGAGGGTATATGATTTTGTTCTTGAAAACAAGTTCTTATTTCTTGGTTAGTTTACAACGAAGGTTTTCTGTTGTGAAAAATGTCGCTAGAGCTCTAACAATGGTCGAAAATGGCTACACTTACAGATCGGTCAGCAGAATCCTGGGAGTATCGGTATCTGTTGTACATCGCAATGTAAAAAGGTTTAGTCAGACCAGTTCTTTCACTTGAAGACGTGGCTAAGGTAGGAAACGAGCAACAACTGCTAGGGATGATCGCTTTATTACACTCTCAGAAATCGACGTTTAATGGCTGTTCAGACCAGAAATGCCTTAGAAGATGTGCGTCACGTAAGTGTAAGTGAAAGAACAGTCAGGAGAAGACTGAACGAGGTTGGATTGACTTCCAAAATTCGTGCAAAAGGGCCAAAACTTGACGTACGGATCGTACAGCAAGACTGGAGTTTGCACGTGAACACCGATTTTGGACTTTGGAGCAGTGGGGTAAAGTTCTGTTCACCGACGAAAGCCGCTTTTGTATAAATGGGATTGATGATAGAGAGAAAGTATGAAGACTCCGAGTCTCATATGGAGGAGGCTCACTAATGGTTTGGGGTGCCTCAACAAACCATCGATGGCATCATCCATAGTATGAATAGATGTATGGAAGCTGTAATCAGAGCTCGTGGGGGTAACACGCGTTATTAATTACACTCATATGTTTAATGCCATAATAAAAAAATTACTTTTTCTACTCATGACATTGAAATCGGTCATTTTGACGTTGATTGCAGTGGTTGAAATCGCATTTCAACCACTAGAGATTAAAATGTACGGACTACCGGGATATCAAACTGTTTGACATTCAATTGTTGACAAGAGAAATGTCACTCTATGTTTAACTTTTTCTAAAGTGCATTAAATTGTTAAAATGTTTAAAAATTCGTAGAAAAAATAGTATATGCAACTCGTGGCTGATAAAATTTCAACCACTTGTCCCATAATATACTATTTTATAAGGAGAAGACAATTGTTTTTGTTCTGAAGTTTTTCATTGTACTCAGTAAACTGTTTGAATTACGTAGGTTCATCTGTTATATCGTTAATTGTTATTCTCTGAAGGTGTGTATTGATAACATTAAAGCTTGAAACATAATTCAATTAAATAATGCTACAGAACATCCCAAAATATGACTTTTTTTTGTGTTCCTCTAATTTTGCCGGGGTGTGTATTATGAAGACATTGAAGTCATTTGCAATGTGTGCTGGCGTGAAGCAAGATCGAACTCAGTGAAGTTAACATGTAGTTTTTTAAGGTTGTTATACTTTTAGTAGCTTATATCGACCTATTTCGCACCCATAACCCAGGTTTTTTTTTTAATGTTTACTGTGGTCGGAAACCATAGTGTACAATACTTTGCCAATACAACCTCAAACTTTAGTATGCAGGCCTATGTATTTTTTGTTGTGTGTTTAGTGTGACTTGGGACATCACTTCCAAATACAAAAGACAGTTGGGAAGTCGCAAATATGGCGATTACGCAGCAGAAATACTTGATGAGGCGTTGCAAAACATTAGAGATAACAAACTTTCCTTTACATACCGGTTTCCCTACCTTAAAGGAAGTTAAAAAATTAAGAATGTATATGTCTCCCGTCAGGTCCCGGCTGAAGGACATATTGAGCTAAACGAGTTTGTGGCTGTATTACCACCCCCAAAGAAACTGAGAAGAGCAGGAGTCATGTTCGACAACCGTGTGTTGCAGAAGTACATTGATAAATAACATGTAATAGTATATTACATACCGAGGTGAAAAGTGTTTCATTCCTGTCGAGAGATTAAGTAGTTAACCGAGACGCGTAGCGTCGAGGTGAACTTTATCTCAAGACAGGAATGAAACACTTTTCACCTCGGTATGTATACTATTTTATTAGCAACCACTTTATTCAATAATTGGAAAAATTATTATATTATGATACGACAGGTTGTGACGCGCATGAATGGATCAACGAGATTCCCAGTGTCCCTACCTACTCAGCGGTCGGGAATGGATCGCGCATGAATGGATCAACAAGATTTCCATTGTCCCTACCTACACAGCGGTCGGGAATGGATTCATTTCCAACCGGCAATCACTTTTCCGACCGGTTGGAAAGTTACAAGTTGGGAATAGCTCATTTTCCAACTTCTTAAAAGTCAGTAATGATCTTATTACATATATGGTTGCGAATAAACATTTTTAAGACTGTTATCGAGGGTGTTATCTTCTAATACTATTTAGAAGCAATGTTTTATTATTTAGAAGAAGTGCTACAATAGAGAATCTACCTTGTTTTTTTACTACAAAATGTATCTAGGTGCTTATTTTTTGTTTGTTTTAGGTGTATTTGCTTACATACATTTTAAAAATAGTCCCAAATCACCTTATAAAAGCATGTGTTGAAAACTACATTCACAAATTAATACCCTGTCCCAAGTGTGACACATTGTCAGGTAACTTGGAACAGTCTATTTTTGTTTTTTCAAAATTGAGCATAAACTGCATATTGAATTTGATTGCAATTGACAGTCCTAAGCATTTGGCATCTAGCATATTTTATTTTGACGAAACATTTTCAGTTTTCTTGGCACGATAAATTAAAGTTCAAATTCATCCCAAGTCACCCGAATCTAAGGTATTTACGGTATTATCTGACCACTCTGTAGTTATCTATTAGTACTGTTGTTTTACAAGGTCGTTTATTAACTTTCTTTACAGTAGTTTCTTCAATTATCTACACCAATTTAATGTTCGCTCTCCACATTAATTTCAGTAATTCTTCACTACCTCTTGTCAAAATGTCTGTTTCAGATGTTTTTTTCAAAAATTTGGTGTCTATTAAAAAGTCTATTATTTGTGAACTGTACCGGTCTTGATCTTTAATGTAATTCTTCTTCTTTTTTAGCAGCCTTTTTCCGTCCACTCCTGGACATAAGCCTCCCCTTGTCTTTTCCATTCTGATCTATCCCTTGCCACTTGCTGCCACCCTCTTCCCAATTTCTCTTTCACATCATCTATCCATCTTCTCTGTGGACGTCCAACACCTCTTTTATGTTTTCTAGGGCGCCAGTTTAGTATATGTTTAGTCCATTTATTATCGTCTTGCCTGGCGACATGAACCACCCAACTCCATTTCAAAGTGGCTATTCTTTTCAACACGTCTTCTATTTTTGTCTTACTTCGTATCTCTTCATTTCAGATGTGGTCTCAGAGATTTATGCCTAACAAGATTCTTTCTACTTTTTAGTGAACACAGAAAACTGGAAAAGAATAAAAGATGTAAAAGTTAAACGACAAGCAGAAATAGGAAGTGATCACTACCTAGTACAGATGGAAATATTTACCAACAACAGCATAAAATACGATAAAAGGAAAAAGAAGATCACAGTAAAAATTAAAAGTTATAAATTGAAGAACACAGAAACCAGATCAATATACCAAGACAACCTAAAGAAACAGTTCGAACAGGAATCAAATCATGAGACAGGAATAGAAATCAAATGGCAACAATTTAAAGAAAACATTCTCGAAGCAGCAAAAGCAAGCTGCGGAGTGTCAAGAATTTCAAACACAGCTGCAAAAAAAAGTAGATGGTGGTCACCATATATACAGAGCCAAGTAAAGAATAAGAAAATGAAATGGAAAAGATATATACAAACAGGAAAAGAAGAAGATTATAATATATATAAATATGCTAGAAATGAAGTCAAACAAACAATAAAAAATGCAAAACAGCAGTCGTGGGAAGAATTCGGACACAAGATGAAAGAAAATTATGCAGAAAACCAAAAGTTATTCTACAGCACATTAAAACAACTAAAGAAAAAAACACCAAGACAAATGAATATAAAAGACAAAAGTGGAAACGTATTAACAGATGAGAAAGATATAATGAGAAGATGGAGAGAATATTTCGAAGAACTAACAGAGTTAAAGGAAGAAGGAGAATTGGAAGAAGAAAACAACAAAGAAGAACAAATAGAACATAATGAAGAAACAAATATACAACCAATAACACTGGAAGAAGTTACACTAGCCATAAATAAGTTGAAATTAGGAAAGGCTCCAGGACAAGATGACATCACAGCAGAAATGGTAAAATATATGGAAAACAGCGGAAAAGAAAAATTACGGGACCTACTCAATGACATCATGAGAAAAAAAGAAATACCAAATGACTGGAAAGTAGGACTAATTCTGCCAGTACATAAAAAAGGCGATATGAAAACATGTTCGAACTACAGAGGCATAACATTAACCAGCATACCAGGCAAAATCTTCACAAGAATAATAGAGAAAAGATTGAGAGAACACCTAGAACCAACATTAGAGGAATCACAACATGGATTTAGAAGAAACAGAAGCACTCAGGACCTAATATTCGTATTGAGACAACTGACAGAAAAACTACTCATGAAAGGGAAGGAACTACATATCTGTTATATCGACCTGAGAAAGGCTTTCGACAAAGTGAAAAGGAAAAACGTGTGGGAAAGTTTGGAAAGAAGAGGAATAGGAAGAGATATGATAAATATTATTAAAATACTATACAAAGACAACAGAAATAAAGTAAGAACTCTTAACAATGAATCTACAGAATTCGAGACGAAGATAGGACTAAAACAAGGATGTGTGTTAAGTCCACTGCTATTTTCTGTAATCATAGACGAAGCCATTAAGAAAAGTAAAAAAAGAAGTAATAGCATTCAAATAGGATACCGAAAAATGGAAAAAGTAGTATTACAAGAACTCATGTTCGCAGACGATATGTTACTGATAGCAGAGTCGGAAGAAAAATTACAACGGAATCTAACAAACTACAAAGAAGAACTAGAAAAAATAAATATGGAAATAAACATCGATAAAACAAAAACCATGATAATATCAACAAAAGAAAAGAAACATAAGATAGAAATAGAGGGAAAACCGCTCGAACAAGTTAAAAGCTATAAATACTTGGGAACATACATAGAAGAAAACGGAAGGATCGATACGGAAATAAATGAGAAAATAGGAAAAGCTGGGAAAATCTATAATACATTAAGAAACACCTTTCTAGGAAAACGAGAAATTCCAAAAAAAATTAAAACAGAAGTCTACAAAAAAGTAGTAAGACCGGCGCTAATATACGGGAGCGAATCATGGACTTTGACCGACAGAGACAAAGGAAGAATCACAGCTACAGAAATGCGATTTTTAAGAAAGATTGAAGGAATTACGAGGAGAGATAGAGTGAGAAATATGACAGTAATAAAAAACCTAGATATAAAGCCAATAACAACAATAGTAGAAGAGAGACAGCTAGGTTGGCTAGGACACCTTCACAGAATGGAAGACCACAGAGTGACGAAGCAAGTGTACGAAGTAAAGGCACAAGGCAAAAATAAAGTAGGACGACCACGACTAAGATGGGAAGAACAAACACGACAAGCTGCACTAAAAAGAAGAATTAAATGGGAAGAAGTAGGAAGATTAGCACAAGATAGGAAGAGATGGAAAAGGTCAACGAAAGAAAGCCCGACAATATAAGAGAAACAATATTAGATATGAACGTATAACTAAAGCCAATTCAATTAAAGTAATTAAGTACCTGTAAGTGTGTTATAAAATTTATATAAGTCCGACACCTAACGGTATAAGGACTAAAGATTAAATAAATAAAATAAAGATTCTTTCTATCGCTCTCTGTGTTGCTCTGAGTCTATTTGCTGATTTAACTGTCAGTGCCATGGTCTCCCTTCCGTAGGTTAATGGTTTAATGGGTTTGAAATAGGTTTAAAGGTTTAATTAAATGTAATTTAGGAATTCTTGCATTTTCCCGCATTTGTAACTCAGATTGTAGTATTTTCCCCGTTCATTTAAGTCTAAATTGAAGGTTTGGTAAGGGCTCAAAACATTCCGTTTGTTTCAAATAATAGCATCTCGCAGTGTATTTGCACTAGTTGATATCTTAAATAAATTTTATTAGAAGTTTTTCGAATTCTCGCGTCCCCAGCGGCCTTGGCTGCTGGAGCGCGCAGTGAAATATTTTGTTTCATTAACTGTGTACTTTTTGTTGATTTTTGTGCCCTCTGAAGAAGTCAAAGTGAACTGTGTGCTTTTCGTTGATTCTTGCGCCCATTGAGGTCGTGAGTTGTTTTCGGTTCGTGAGCACACTTTGCTGCTCTGCGAAGATGAGTGTCGGAGTTAAAGGGACGCAGATAAGTTGTGCTTGTACTTCAGCGAATCAATTAACGAATTCTCAAAGGAGCCAACTCTATCTAAACACGTCGACATGTTGTATCTCGCAAGTTGAAGTTTTGTTTCGTCATTCTTTTAATGGAAGTTTCGTTCTGGCATATATTTACCCGTTGAGGAGATTATTGTCGTTTCAACTCCTGGCTGTGGTAACCATCATCTCGAGGCCCAGTTCCCGCCACCCGCAAACACCCTTTTATAGTTGCTGATTTTACCACTTGCTGGCAATTTTGGTGGACATCAATGTTAACATCCCTGGATTCTGCAAAGCAGGTATTTGTTCCTAGTTATTTATAGTGCATTTTAAACCCTTTTGTGCAACCTAGTTTGAGAGTTTGTTTCACGTTTAATAAACCTTCAAGAAATACCGCCGTAGCAACAAATCTGTGTAATTTTTCCGATTTTGTCGTCAATTTTTACAATAAATATTCATGGAGAACACGATTTGTTTTATTGCTTCCTAAAATAAATGTAGCAAACTTGAAGACAATAAAAAAAAGAATAACAAGTGCAGTTCAACCTGTGTTTCAAATAAGAAAGTTAATGCTAAAATCTAAGATCAGATTTGTATTCTAGTAATTTCTTCTAATATTAAACATTTGTTTTTCAACTGTTTTGACTAAATCACACAAAATTTGGAAGTTTGATTGTGCATTGGTGTAACTTTCAAGGTGCTGCAAATTTGTTTTCATTTAACCGAATCTATAACTCTTACCATTTACAAGATCCTCACGCTGTTTTGACTCCTTATTTTAAAAGCACTGTATAATCTCACATATTGTCTACTAATAATAACATACTCTGTTTGGATCAGTAAGATTTTCTTCTGCCATATCAACTTTGGTTAACACAAATATGGTACGTTTACCCTGAGGATCACATTGAGAAACCAAATCAGTTACGTTACTTCTCTCGGCATCAACTGAACCATCCTGTACAAAAAGTAGTTAAACATTGATTAGCAAATAGTTCATTCCTTTTACCTGAATACAAAGAATAATGGCATTAGGATTATTCATATATGCCTGAGTCATAACTTTTATGGCTTCACGTGTGTCAGATGCCATGTCGGTAGTAACAGTCTAAAAACAATAATTTTAATTTCTGTTCAGATTGTAACTTTGCATACACAAAACTTACAGAGATAATACCAGGGAGGTCTACCAGAACCATTCTCTGCAAACCAGGACCTGAAATTATATGGTAAACTACATACAACTTATAAAAATCATTCAATTAACCTTTCACAGACATTGAAATAACTTCACTAGAGACTGTTTTTCCACCACGTACGCTGTTACGCATACGCAGCTCCACTTCTCTTCTAAGATCTGCAAGGTCCGACTCTTTGGTGAGATCAAATTCCCGCGAAGAATCTCGAAACTGTGCAATGTGATAGGGTCCTTCTGATAAAGTAACTTTAACAGGGGCTCTAAAACAATTGAATAATGAGACTAGGACAACGTACAAAAATTATATGAAAGACAATACCGTGTCATCATTTCTCCGGCACCTCGAGGAAATATCCGTGCTTGTGCGATCATTTCTAAAACAGACGTTTTTCCACTGCTCTGATCGCCTACGACAACAACACGAGGAAGATGATCAGCTGTGCTGTAGGCGCTCGTATCGTAATCTGCCAGCTCATCCAATACTTCGCTGTACATGTCGATGAGGCTACGCTTCACTTGCCGAGTAGGGGGCTTGCGGCCCTGTTTCAACAGCAAGTTTTGTTTGCGCAGTTCTTTATTTTCACGTTCTAACCTCTCTAATTCACGTTGATATTTAATCTGAGTCTGTATTACTTCATCTTGTAGCGAGTCCAAGCGTGCTTGTGCTTGTTTCTTCCCATCTTCCTGGACGAATGGGCGGGCATGTACCACACCTTTTTCAGATAGTTCCTTTTTGGTATCTGCAACAGATGTAATTAGCCAGTTCTGCATCCAATACATGTAAACCGAGAAAATAAAAATTGTAAAATTCTATCATACTTACCTTATAACAAAAAAACAAATAAACAGTAAAACTATAGCTATATTGTTACAAGCTTTAATTTAAAATTAAGGGAAGAAGATTAAGAAGGTGCATCATACCTGAGTACAGTCTTTCTACAAATTCCGAAAGGCTGGCAAAAACACCTAATAAAAAAAGCAGTTGTTAAATAACAAAGAATGTACCCAGTGATGCACGAAGCTGCTTACCATTAACCGATGCTGGCAGTTGATGATCCGGCTGTTCAGCTGCCGCAATCGCATCGTCTAATCGTTGATCGAACCAGTTTCTGAATTCCCGATACTTAGCTTCACTTAAGGCTTTGAGCCGAGGATCTTGTAATAAACAAATTAATATTAACTATTGAGTACAACAATATAAAATATATCGAACAGGTAAGTTTAATAAATTGTATCTTATAAATTATATCGATTATAGAGACTATACTATATTTATGTAAGAAATAAGTAATATAACTGTATAACTGTAAAAACCAGTATATTAATCGAAATATTACTTTAAATCGGTGCTCCGTTCCTCATGCTATAACTTTTACGCCACGGGCCAAAACTCCTGTTTAACACCCTTGATACATAAATAACTATTAATTATTTTGATATGAAGATTTTTTGGGGGTGGAACTAGAGTAAAATCAAAAATTATTTTCATCTAGTATGGCTATGCAATAGTTCCTAATTTATTAATGCAATTATAAGTCACTTATAAGCAACGTCACGTTTGACATTTAAGTATAAATGCAGTTGCATTCATAAATTAGGAACTATTCTATAGCCATATTAAATGAAATTAATTTTTGATCATACTTTATGTTTATTTTGTTATAATAAAACAAATTTAAGTAACGAGCATTTTTTCATATACAAATAAATATTGTTGTTTTAATAGTTGTTACGATACCAGTTATAGTGATCTAAAGACAAGTACATCTAGTTGCCTTTGAAAATTTTTTGCCCCAATGATCTGTATCTACTTTGATATTATACCGTGGTTGATACCGAAAACAGTGCTATAATAGAGTCTACTATAGCATTGTTTTTGTAGGTATTATTTGCAGATGAAAAACATTGAAACAGCCTACCTTGTTTTAGACAACAAAGAAATTGTCACATTTGTGAAATGTCAAAAACAAAATTCAAAATTTTTGATTATTTTTAGTAACGCTAAATAGATAAAATAGTTATTTAAGCAACACGGGAAGTAAGTAGCTTTTACTCGAGAACGAAAAATTTTCAAAGGCAACTAGATGGAGTTCTTTTTAGATCACTCTGTATAGTCGCAGCGTGCTTACATGTTACATAACATTAGACTCACCTACTTCAATATTGTCTTTAACATTATCACGCAATTGTATAAGCGAAGTCCGCCACTGCTGCCACTTATCATTGTCAGGCATTACATCATCTAACCATTTTAAATCAGGGAGACCTTCTTTCCAATCTTGATATTTCTACAAAGCGAAGAAAAAGCTGAATATGCAGATGCGAACAATTCTTTACAAAAACTACAAATTATGTAATCTGCCTCAGCCATCGAAACCGACTCATTTACCTTTTGTAAAGTAACGCTACCGCCTACAGCTCCTCCTAACAACAAGTACCGTATTTTTAATACTCCACGTAGGGCTCGTAAAACAAAAATTCCATATTCCCTTCGTTGCTGTTGGTACTGGCTTTTAAGTAACGGCCGAGATCGGTCCACTGCCCGGCCTCCCCACATAGTGCATATTCCTCGTTTAATGTTTGTTTTAGATCCATATTTGAAGGTTGAAAACGAGTAGGAACTAACTACAATTCGACTACGGAAACATAACCTTAAAATGGTTACCGCATACTATTATTTAAGTACGCACCCAAATTGTCCTTTTAACAAATGTTCCATCATAAACAACTGTACATATCTTAGATTAATGTATAAACGTAAAATTAATAGCTTATATATAAAACTTTGTGAATAGTGTCACAAACGTCAACCATTTTTTGGTTTTCTAGCCCAAGAGAACAGAACCATAGACAGGATAAAACAGCTGATTGTTGATGCAAGAGAGGATGCGGCGGTGCAGACAGGAAAGCTGGTGGCGCCTCGTAGTGGCTACGAATAAAGTAAGTTTCTATGGTTATTGTCATTACCCCTAAATATTTCACTCAGCGCCGTCGCGCTGTCCACATAGAAAAATTATTCTTTTTTTAGGGTCATACATACACTAAGGGCCGGTTCTACAATTCAAGGATAAAGTTATCTGGGGAATAAATACCCTAGAAACGATTGTTGTAACAATGGAAACTATGCCAATTATACCTCGGATAGCTTATTCTAGGTATATAGGTACTTGCATTGTAGAACCGGCCCTAAAGCGACCAAATGTAAACAACCAAAAACCAGGACACAGGTCTTGTTTTTTAACACGTCTAACTTTTAACTTGGATTAAACTTTTCATAATAGTAACGAAATTAATGAGAAAATACATTTATTTTACTTAAGCGTTTTTTACACAGAAAACAAATAATTTTTCTACAAAAAATAAAATAGATTTTCAAAAGTATCTAGCAATTAAACCAACAAAATTTCAACTTCAATACCCTACTTACTCCTTTCCTCTTAAACTTTTTTGAGAATTTTTTTTAAAACCCAATAAATGTTAACATTTTCATTCTGTTTTCAATGGGTGAAGCGATCCATTTTCGTAAACAGAACGCGAAATACTTTTTTAGGCAGCCATCCTGAAAATCATGCACTACTGTAAAATTTTTAGGCTGGAAAGTACTTTACAGGACGATTTTGTAAATGTTTTCTTTACTAGACAATTTTGGAAAATTGGCATTTTGATTGATTTTCAACATTTATTGATTAAGGAAATTAACTGCAAATATCTCTAGATTTCTAGAGAGGTATAATGCTTGTTTATTATTGTGATGTTTCAATATTTAGGTAAAATTAAAAAGAAACACAGGTGCCTAAAAATGTTGTACGTAAGCTCATCCGGAAATGTCCTCTACAAGACTTATAGGTTTCAGGCCTCGCCTTCGGCATCGGCCAGAAATTTGCCTAAGCGTCCTGTAAAGATGCTCTTTCCGGAGTTATTGCGGCTTTTAAAAATTTTGAATATTCGCTATTACCAACTTTTACTTTCCAACCGGTTGGAATGTTGGCTTGACAGCGGTCGGGAAGTAATCATTTTCCGACCGCCGTCTGCGAACAAATTTTGTCCGTCTTGTATTATTATTTGATTAACCACAGTTTTGAAAAACTGTCAAATCCATTTTCAAATTTTGGTTTAGAATAAAATGGTTATGAATAAAATAGTAAACATACCTCGGTGGAAGTTTTCATTACAGCCTGGCGCTATAGCTCGTCTCGACGCTCTTCACCTCTGTAATCTACCTTAGCCATGGACTGTAATCAAACATTTTCCATCTCGGTACGTAATGTAACAGTTACAATGTCAGAATGACATACATTTTATAATTATTCATAATCTGTCAAATAAATTCACGTTGACAGTTCTATAATTTTTATTTCAATTTTTTCTTAATATTAATCAAAAAATTGTATCTCGAATGCTAAATGCTTTTGTGCTCCCAAAAAATCTCTCATTTTTGAACGTAAAAGTGTTATTTCGCGTTCTAGATACAAAATAACTATTTTCTACAACTGTGAAAAAAAGGGACATTCGCGCATCGTTATTGATACGCGAAGTTTGCCTTTTTAAACTTGGTAAAAAATAGGTGATTTATTTACGTTACCGTTGACGACCTGCGCGAAGTATTTCGCGCACAAGGACAGGAAATACTTTTCACACGCTAACAATCTTTTTCATTTTGATAAAGCTATAGAAAAAAGGTATGCACCTCGTAGGCGAACTACTTTGTTGCACAGAATCGTTCTTCCTTAGCATTATGAAAAAACAGTGAAAATACCTACATATAGTATCGAGAGATCCAAAAAAACTGTTCCTCAGCGGGCTGTGGAAATTCAACGTATGAATAATATGTTGGCGACACTGTACGTCAATGTCAAATTCAAGGTTATCAGGTTAGGTTTTCCGTCAGTTATGACACAAAATGACGCCAATCTTAACCTGCTAACCTCGAATTTGACATTGACGTACAGTGTCGCCAACATATTATTCATACGTTGAATTTTCACAGCCCGCTGAGGAACAGTTTTTTTGGATCTCTCGATACTAATAATTGAATATAGATCTTACTGGATTGGTACTCTGTGGTTGGTGGACCCGCCCTTCCCAAGATACGTTTTAAAAACTAGTATGTTTACTGGGTTTTGTGATAATATTTAAACAGGAGCGTTCTGCCAAAAAAGAGTACTGTACTGATTAAAACAGCACGGTTGGTCACTTTATCATACACACATGTTTTACATTGCACAGGCATTTTTGTAATAAGTACCATTGGTGGCTCGTGTCAATTCCATTTGACGATGCTTTAATCCAAATAGAGCAATGAATTGTAATTTTAATAATCCAAGCCGGCAGTACGGCTGAGTGGTGATGCATCTCTCACGGCACTTGCAAAAGTTAAGCACCAGTCTGCTCGGTCAGAACTTGGATGGGTGACCAGATGGAGAGCGGGCGTAGTGTTCTAGCCAGACAGGCTCCACTACCTCAAGTACCTCCGCCGAATTTAAAAATGCACACACCCTCAGCGGCTCGGTGCGCCCGGCACCCCGACACTGTAACGGTATAAGGGGTTACAGATTATGTATGTATGTAATAATCCAAAAAAACATCATATGCACAGAACCTAAATTATTCAACACAACACAAAATGTACATAAGAGTTAAAAAACGAAACACGATAACTTATTTAATAATGGAAAAAACAGCATGCATCCCATCCATAAATCCATTTGTTTCCTTGTAAATGTCCACAGAAAATTTGGGAGTCCTAACTTTATTTTGCGGGTTTCAATTTAATCCAAGTGTTTTTTATTTTAACCTTGTTAGCTAACGGTAGACTTTTAAAATTAATGTTGAGAATATTTACTTATGCGTATTATACAAGTACCTACCTAACTCGTGAAAAGTATCAAATCTGTGAAGGGCCGACCTCTCTTCTTATTGTTTTGCAAGTAG
The DNA here is from genome assembly GCA_940337035.1 of Agriotes lineatus. Lineage (NCBI taxonomy): Eukaryota > Metazoa > Arthropoda > Insecta > Coleoptera > Elateridae > Agriotes > Agriotes lineatus. The sequence goes on from CALNHX010004416.1 coordinate 116,594, forward strand.
TTATACCCCTAAAAATAATTTATTACGAAAGCAGTGCTTGGAGTTCGAATACATTCATTTTCAATGGCTAAGATTTAACACATTTGCGTATAGGAAGCTGCCTTGCCCTCTGATTGCATTATGTTTGCAAATAACCCCGCCAGTTTACTACGTTCTCAGCTACATTGCAGTTAGCCTTCGCAACACATTGAAATTGCTTACTTCAATTCTGCTGTTTCGGCGTTTTCGCCCACAATTTCCATATAAGTTTGGGTCCTACTTCGGATCGCCCTCATCAGCTGCCAGCCGCTCGGTGTATTGATACGAACGAGTGTGTTGACACAAAACTCATGTTATGTTGACACACTTCGTGAATGTTGTTTTACATGTTTTAAGTGGTATCGAATAGCTCTCTGGATCTCATTACTGAAACCTTGTTATATTATAACGGTAGAATAGATAATAATAGTTATTTTTTTAAATCGGCAGCGAAGAACGTTGAAATCGTCATTAAAATATGAAAAATCGGCAGTGATGTAATCCATTGTTTTACGACCTTTTGTAGGTGAAGGGACAACAGACAAACGACAATAGACATCAACATAACTTACAAAAGTTGGTTAAAATGTTGTAATTTCACGATTTCTGGATTTAAAAAAACATAATGTACGCGGCTGCATAAAAAATTGGTAGAGCTAGTTTTAGGTTGGTTATACAACGTATGAATAATATGTTGGTGGCACTGTAAGTCTATGTCAAATTCGAGGTTAGCAGGTTAGGTTTTGTGCCAGTTTGTGTCAAATATACAATTGCTTCAAAAATTATTTAAAACTACATACATATCTTAAAATTCAATATATTTATTAAGATCAGAGACTTGTTCTTTTTTCATTTAGGTATTTTTGCCTGCTTTAATAAAGGGTGTTTTTTTAAGTGGGAGAACTTTAAATTGAAATAAAACACAGAAAAATGTTTTTAATATCCATGAAATTGGCTTTATTTGAAAGATAATTTTATGGCATTTATGTTTGAATATGATTTCGGGCATGTGACCGCCGCGGCTGGCGTGTACATGACGTAATCTGGAGGTCCAATGTTCACACACTCTTCGCAGTAAATCAGGCTGTATTTCGGCAATAACGCGTCGAATGTTGGCTTCCAAGTGCTCAATTGTTTCCGGTTTATCGACGTAGACATGCGACTTTACATATCCTCAAAGAAAATAATCTAACGGCGTCAAATTGCACGAAAGAGGTGGCCAATTAACAGATCCACAAAATGGATCCACGAAATGGATCTGTTAACTGTTTTTGAAAAAGATCGCATAACCGGAAGTATGGTGTTTACTCGTGTAATTTTTCAGTTTTTCTATTTTCTCAAAAACGACTCTAACCACTTTTTTCAAACGTTACACATTTATTACATTTTTAATGTGTATTGATGTGAGATAGGTGATTTTCCTACAAACTTTTTTTTCTAAATCTTAAATGAAGTCTAGTGACCCCCCCCCCTCCTTTTTCCTTACCTAATACCCTAAACCAGCGGTTCTTAATTTCCGGTCGCAACCCAAATCTGAATAGCTAGAATTTTTTGGATGGATAGCGTGATGTCCCCCCGAAATTCTATAAAAAAGCAAAACATTTTCTTGTTTTCAAAAATGTTTTTTTTGTTATCGCGAAGTCCATGTCTATTTTCAAACTATTTTAAGAAACTTGAAAAAAAGTAAAGAGTTCTTCCACAAAATGTTCAAATTGAAAAATAAATTCATTTAGAGTTAATGTTCATGGCATTGACAATGATTAATTTATATTATAAAAAGTATTGCTCGAGTTGCAAGGTGATGGCATACTGAAAGACAGATTTGCCGGAATGAGCCTAACAAGATTTTGGCAGAGCTATCTGGGAAAAAAGAAGCTAAAAACGCCTTATTACCTTTCCTAATGAATTATTTATGTGGGGCAGGGTGGATTGCTGGTGCGATGTAGCGTTTTATACCACAGTAGAATATTTGGGATTCTTAACAAATTTAAGATAGGTCCGTTGTTTTTAATAGTGAGAATATATTCACTGAATTTAATACAAGTTACACTTAAACGTTACATCTGATGTCTCGATGCCTCGTGTATCTTTGATTTTAGTTCTTCGTATATTTCTGTAGCTAGCTGGTTAGTGTCTATTTGCAATATAAATTGGAATAAATAAAATAACTATTACCACAAATACTACAAGTTTTAATGAATAACTGACTCTCTCAGGGCTTATTAAAAATGTATGCGTGTTTTATTTAAATGCATAATAAACGGTATGTTGGCTCTATATTTTAACTATTGGCCACTAAATTAAATTAATGCGCTGGCTAGCTTTTGAGAAAGCAATGCCAAATGGTTAGGTTGCAACACACAGTATAAAATTTATCCCAGTATAGCAAATGCTCGCTTTCAAATGAGTGACAGTTAACCTCAAATGTTGACGGACGACAGAGCTGATCGAACACACAAAAATCCAGCGCAATTGAACGCAAATCGACCAACAATTAATAAATTCGCCTCAGGTAAGTAATAACAATGCAATTTAACGAATCAAGTTGTTTAGCTAACCTGCGTTTGTCTTCTTTTTTCGTCATAGGTGACGCCAACAGGCAACTGTTTTAGTTCCTGCTTTACGAATCCATGTCTGTCTACTGAAAAACCAAGTGACAATAAGCTTGTAATTTCCTTCTGGAACGTCTCCAGCGGCTGCAACCTGTCTCTGGACCTCGCACAAAGTCTACCCTAGGTGCTGTACGTTGCTGCCCACCTCTAACGGCTTCCAGCCTTCTCGAATCTTGTTTCAAAAATTGACCTCAGACCCGAATCACGTTTTCAAAGGATGCCAACCTCGTACCGGCCTTATGGAACGCCTTTAACTGCTGCTACCTTCTTGTATGCCACAAACAAGGGCTCTTCTATACTCTCCACACAGCACCACAACTTGCCAAAATATAGCTTCGAAGCCGAACACAAATGGGCGAAGCTTCAGGATCAATTTCCTCTGAAACTGCACTTTTTAACTTTATGAAATTATGCACAACTGGGCTCTGCACACTCGCGAATAAATAAAACCCAAAAACTAACACAAATTATAACTTTTAATGTACAAAATCAATTCAAACTTGGGAGCCAATATTATCAACAGCTTCTGGCTTGGCTTCCATAATAAACAATAACAATTGAACATCTAGGTATCATAGCAACAAGTTAACAATTGCTTCAAGTACGTTTTACAATGTTTTTCCTTAAATACTAAATTGGTTTGCTAGATGTCATTCCGGAACACTTTCACCGCACTTTGATTGCTTTTATGCACTTTTAGTCTATAAACACTGGTTCACAAGTTATTTAGCACTGTATTGTAGTGTTCTATCACTTTGGCGTTGTTTTTCACATGCTCTTTGCATTCTTGTGCTTCCTTAACCCTTCAGCTGCATTATCGATTGTTGGCATAATGATATGACTACAGAACGCTGCATAAACTTTTGTAACGCTTTGAAACAACTCTGTACTTAAGTAAATTCACTATCATGTCTTGACGCTACAAAATTAACCTGTCAGTTAGGGATGTGTCGATCCGGTCGGATTCGATACAAAGGATCGAATCCGGGGCAGGATCGATTTGGATCGAGTCCAAGTTTCGGTACGGATTCGTTCCGAGGAACGAAAAGGTCGCGAGGCGTCAATTCTCGAGGACATTCATTCTTTTGGCATTCCGTTATTCAATCAATTTCAATACAGAATACAATACAATGTGTTGATGAGGAACAGCAAATGATGATGGTGTTCGTTTTAAAGGCTCGACGTCGACAGGCGACACATCATACGGCCGAAGTTGCATGCTTTTTTATCAGTTATCAGTGATTTATGGCTTTTGGCGGCTTTGTATGTGCCCAATTGATATTTGAGACATATAAACATACTGAATTACCGACTGCGTGACCACTCACCAAAACAAAGATACGCGCGTTGTTCGTTCCGGGTCCGGAATGACCGAGGACCCCGGATGTCTGAAATGCACATTCATTTCGATATCGATCCGAGGATCGAGTCCGATGGACTCGATCCAGTTGCGGAATGGGATTGGAATGAACGAGTCCGCAAAAATATCGAAACTTCCCATCACTACTGTCAGTTATCATATATTAGATGCATTTGCCACCTTGAACACAAACTATTAAAAATAAGCTGAACGCAACCCTGCCGATACTGTTTCATTCAAATACCAGCCTCTGTTAATTAAATTACAGTTACTGCTAATATGTAATTATCAATGTTTACCAGTGACTTATTATTGCAATAAATAGAATACCAATTCTGGGCATATTTGAATCATTCTTTAGTTTTCGTACGTTTGCAATGTAACCAGAATTGCTGGTATTATACCATTACAGCATATGTGCTATTTAGGTGAAGTGTCTGGCCTGAATTTACCTGTGCTGATTAGCTGGGCAGATGGTACTTACCCTGTGTCATTTTGGGAGACTATGGTACAGGAAAATGGCATTAAGGAATCTAGAGCTGGGATTGATAATCTTGATTCGTACGATGCGCAATCTCGTAAGCGATTTGACTAGTGACTTTAATGATGACATACGGTCCATCGCGACGTGGCCCCAGTTTCGAAGTAGTTGCTTTGGCCGCATTGCTCAGTAGATGCGACTTCACCAGCACCAAATTCCCTGCTTCGAATCGCGGAAAATATCTCCGTACCTTGTCAGACTGGTGCTTCTGTAGGTCTTGGGCATGCTCATTGGACTCACGTGCTTCAGATAGTGTATCGGCAAATTTCAACAAATACGGTGTTATTTCTGGCACAAAGGTTTCAGATTGAATGACCACCCGAAGATCATGTTGAACATCATCTGGTGTTCATAGCTCCCCACCGAACGTTAAATAGGTTGCTGTGTGCCCTGTTGACTGACATTTAGAGGTTTTAATGGCAAAACGATGCAGGTAGTTTTGCTGTCCAGTTTTGGCGATTGCTGCTCACAAGTACCGACAGCTGCACTTTGAGTTCTCGATTCTTCTGCACTTGTTCGAACTAATGAAAACAGTTCGATCCATTTAGAATTTAAATCCTCCACGATTAGAATTAATCGAAAACCCTTTGATGTTTTGGAAGGGGTCCAAATAAATCGACAGCGATGACCTCAAATCGTTGTGCCACTACGGGTGTTTGCAGAAGCACTGCATGTTTAAGGTTAGTTGCTTTGTACTTCTGACACGCGTTACACCTTTTCAAATATTCTTCAATGTAGCATCGCATGCCAGTCCAGTAATATCGCGATGTAATTCGGTGGAGGGTTCCATCGACATTATAATGACCTGCAGTAGGCGAGTCATGATACTCTTCAAGAATTTAATCTCTTTCTTGGGAAGGAACGACAAGCTTTCAGTGTCCTAGTCTGGATGATACTAATAAAATAAATAACGCCTTGATTCATTAAATCACTGCGGGAGGTCCACTTGGTACAGTCTACGCTATGATCTTGAGAAGATTCGAAACACTTAATGATTTTCTCCACTTCTGGATCTCGTAGTTGTCCTCCGCGAATATCGGTTACACTTCCTACTGGTAAATCGACCGTAACACTGCAAACCCCGCACGTTTGCTAAATACTCGCGGTACAAGGCGGACGAGAAAGAGTATCTACCACGATGTTAGCACGGCGAGGAGTATAGGATATTGTTAAATTAATTTATTGTAATTGGAGGGCCCACCTGGCGAGGCTTTCAGAAGGCGCTTTAAGCGACATTAACTATCGCAGTTATTGGTGGTCAGAGTAACAGTGCACTTTCGATTCATCAATTTAGCCACGGAACTTCGTCATCTCCCATACAAGAGCAAGTGCTTCCCTCTCGATGGTGCTGTAATTTCTTTCTGCTTTTAACTTCTTAAATGACTCTTTTTGGACAGATCCCCACTCTCACTTCGCAGTGCTTTTAGTGAGATCACTAAGAGGTTTTTCTATCGTGGAGAATACCTGAATAGCGTGTCTATATACCAACTAAATGTTTGTAAAAAGGATTTTACGTGCTTAACATTACGCGGTGTTGACATATTTAAAATACACGAAACTTTTTTATGCCATCAGTCGTCAAAATGTGACCAAGGTACTTAACTTCACTATGAGCCAACACACATTTTGGCCTCTTAGCTCTACGTTTAAATTGTTCTAACCTACGAAATAATAGTTCTTAGTACTGCAGATAACGTTCGAATGTGTCCGATGTAACAATAATATCATCAAAGTGGCTTATAGTCAGTTCCCCTAGACTCGAATGAAACCGATCGATTGGACGTTGGAACGTCCCGAAGCGTTTTTCAAACCGAACGGCAACCGCGTAAATCGATATGTGGCAAAAGGTGTTATAAATGCCGTCATAGCACTATCGCACTTCTATCTGATGATAACCCTGAAGTACGTCGATCATAGACATATAGTGACTCTGGTTTGCTTGGTGCAGAAGGTTGTCGATGCGCGGCAGTGGGTTCCTGTAGCTCACTGCGATGGCATTTAGTTTGCAATAGGCTACGCATAGTTGAATTACAGTGTCCTCCTTGGGAACTAAAACAACAGGCGCTGCCTATGGAGAGTCACACTCCCCGATGACGCCGGCGTTGAGTAGCCTATCCAATTCTTGTTTGAGCAGCTTTCGTTTTGCAGGCGGTAATCTGTAAGAAGGCACGAAAATTGGCTGATGTGTGTCTGTATTTATGCAATGTTCTGCGAAAGGGGTTGCCTCCCCCTTGATTATAGATATGTTTGTACTTAAAAAGTCTGAATAAAACACTGCTGGAGCCTGTGGTTTGAAAATATCACAAATTCGTTAAAACCCTCACCACACATATATTTAACAACTGCTAAATACGTATTTCGACAGCCACGCTGTCATCCTCGGTAGCTACGAAAAACTTACACAGCGAAAAGGCAACAATGTAGTCGTGACCAAATCACAAATGGAAGTGGGCGATGTGCGAGCAGTTTACATTTATTTATACTGTCTGACCCAAAGGCGTGGCCGACGGCCAATGAACTTGGTCGACAGTCAATGTAACTTCAGCAAATCATATAAGGTGGAGGACGGATTGGTCCACCATCTTTGTTCAAAAGTTTATTATCTCGGTTCTTAAAAATGGACAAGCTTTCAAAAGAATTTAGTTGCTTTGTTGAAGTTAACTTTTTTACAATTTTTAGGTCGTCCTCTTTTATACTGACCCGTTTCCTAAATATGTTGAGCAATACTCGATTTTTCAAATCTGTTGAATCTAAAATGAGCTAAATGCTCTTTAAACCTAGTACCAAAATTACGACGTGTTTGCCCAATATATTTAGAATCACAATGGAAACATTTAATTTCGTAAATTCCAGATCTCTTTAAAGTTCTTAGTTTGTCTTTTGGGATTTCCCAACAAATTTCTAATATTGTTTAAACCATACACAACTTTATGGCCCGATTATTTAAAAATGTTTGCCAGGCCCTAGGGTCAGACAGTATAAATAGATGTAAACTGCGAGCACATCGCCCACTTTCATTTGTGATTTGGTCACGACTACATCGTTGCCTTTTTGCTGTGTAAGTTTTTCGTAGCTAACGAGGATGACAGCGTAGCTGTCGAAATACGTATTTAGCAGTTGTTAAATATATGTGTGGTGAGGGTTTTAACGAATGTGTGTTAAAGAGTCTTACTGAGTCGAGTTCTCTCATTAGATGCCAGATTAACTCCTTTATTTTCACGCAGTTAAAGTTCGGTATTCGATTTAAAATCAACAACCGCACATGCTGTGGCAGGGACACTTGAAACAGAATCGACAATTTCTTGCTTTGAGTTCTCTTCTTCGACAACTAGATGCGACTTTGAGCTCCCTTCCTCTGACACAGTGATTTCCTTCGCGAATTCGTACTCCCCTTTCGGATCGACTGCAAAGCTCCAGGTGTACTGGGCGAGGTTGATAACAATACCGGCGCTTTTCAGGAAGTCCACGCCTAGCAGGGTAGGATTATTTTATAACTTAGTCAAAATGTTGGTATAGATCCACCTGCAACTTCCAATTGCACTTGAGCTGTAAATATATCCTCTTCTCTGGCAATTCCATCTGGAAACACGATCGTAACTCGTGATGTCGCGAAAGGATGATTAATCGATTTTTAATAATCGTACACTCGCCTCCTGCAATGCTGCCTTGAGCACCTGAGTCTGCATAGGCGATTCCCTATCGATCGAGCAATTTAATCGGCAGTAGAGGTTTAGTGCACGGATTTGTAATAACGTACGCTTCCATAATAGTTATGTTATTTAATACTAGCTGAAACCCGCGGCATATGCCGCATTTAAAATGTAGGACGAATTTAATAACTTTTGTTGCACTAAATAAAGCTTTAAAAGCACGCTAGAGATTGGCAGTAAGGAACAGTTCCAAAAAATATATTTTCAAATGTATAAAGTCTTTGGAAAGGAAACGCTCGCCCCTGAAAGGCGTCCTAATTAATACGACGTTGTTGGAACGCAGTCAAAAAAAAAATTCCGGAAAGAATTAATGCTCTTATGAGATTATATGTGAGAATTATTTGCGCCAGCGAAATAATTTTCAGCTGCCTGCAATCTGTTTCTTTTCAGATTTAAGCCGTTGAGGCGTTGAACGTCATAAAAATATAAATGCGGTAACTCAAGTCTCCAGTTACGCCGTTACTGATATTGTTAAATAACTGATTAATTATTATTTCTTTGTCATTTTAAACACAAGAAGCCAAGTAGCGCAGATGGGTAAGCGCTTGCCTTGCATTAAGCGATTTGAACCGGGCTCGGTGAGACCATTCACAGTTGGGCACCAAATTAACCCGGGTGTAGTCGCGCGTCCTAAACTTCCGTTAATGATCGCGCCCCGGTCGGTTCAACATCAGTTAGTTTTTTTAACAGAATGTATGTAAATTAATAAAAATCTTTTTCATAACACCTACTTGTTATTTGTTAATAACAGAACTGTCAACCTGACTGAAAAGTTCCTTATAACAGCCATGGCCATGGCTCAGATGAACTCATTAGCATCGGCCTGACGGCATCGGCCACAAATTTATTCTCGTTTGTTAGATGCCTACTAACGGCCTTATATCGATAATAACTATAACATTTCTCTTGCACTTTATTAGGAAAGCATAATAAACGATTTTACAGCGTAACATTCATTTATAATACCAGATAAATGAAAAAATAATTGAGTTACGTTAGATCAACCGCATTAACAAAAAAACGGTTTTAAATTTTTTTTAAATGTGCTGAAATGTCACTAAAAATAGCAAAACTGCATTTTAGGTGTATTTTTAAAAGTTCAAGTCGCAAAGGAGCTGCATTAGAAAGCTACAGCAATTTGTTAAAATGTGCGGTTGAATCGACCATAGCGCGACCACTCCCGGGTTAACTGTGCTCTACTCAGAACCACAGACCTAAGAGATAGAGTAACAAGGTCAACATAATACACACAGACACCTCACACAATGGGTGCTGTGCAAGCATTAAAAGGCGCGGTTCAACTTTGTATCCCGAATCCGGGGCAAGTTGAGCATTGTACCGCCAGATGCAAGCACATAAAGCACCAGCCTCTACACCGCAAGGTAAAACGAGGTTATCGATTATACATCCATACATAATACATTTTAAACTGGCATTATTATTATTATCTCTATAATAGCAACCATAAGTAACTGTTTATAATGTTTATATGCTAGCGAGTTAATTTTCATCTTAAATCGCTAGTGAATTAATAGCAGATTGTTCTACAAGTTAAGAAAAGTGAGAGTTTTCCAGCAAATGTAAAAGTTTTACGTGGAATTTTCCAATGTGTTGAACATGCAATTTTTCCTTGTAGCTGACAAAAATATCTTGTTAAATAATTTTGGTCAAAGTATGGAAGCGCAATGTTTACTGTACTGTATAAATATAAATAACCATTATACATTATAGAATAGACCTTACTTGAAAATGGATGAATCTGTTATTAATTCATTTAGTTTCAATTTAAACTGCAGTGTTCTATTATTCGGTTACTTATTTCAAGTGTTTGTTAAAATATTGTTTTTAAATTAAAAAGTTCCTTCATATTTTTATTTCGTAGCATTTTTTACCTTTCGGTGTCGGGAACCATTCATCTTTCTCTCATTTTATTTACTATGTAGTTGTATATTTATTTTAAGACGGTTTATTTAAGCTTCTCACAGATTACGGAGGCGGTTGCCCTTAATAAAGGGATCCGACACAAAGTTCCTTCCCCGCATAACCGTTATTTGCAATTTGTTGACATGCGGTTTTACTTACAGCATCAGGTCTTCGATCTCTTCCTTGAATTCTGGTATTCTAGCCGTCATTACTTGCAGAATTTATTGTCCAGTCCAATTGTCCTGCCAAAACATACATTTACGATACTCATTTGTCCAGCAAGGTACTGGCCTACGGGGAAATTTTAGAACCGTCTACAGTTTTCTTGATAAAACGGAACTGAAAATTCAGTAATTGCTAGTTAGCATTGTCATTCAACAGTCACCCGTGGCCTTTGTAGTTATTCATTTTGCGTTGTTCTTAGTGGTGTGTGAATCAACATGGTAAGTAAAATGTCCATTTTATTACCTACTTTTTTTACAAAAAAATACCTGTTTGGCTTAAACAAATGGTTCATCAAACAAAAACCTTAATTCACTTGGTGTATAATATTTATTAAAAATACTCTTTATTTGTTTATAAAATCCTAATAGATTTTGTTGTGAGTGTGGAGTAAGGATTCATAGTCGGAGAATTCTTCAGTTGCGTGAGTTTTAATTTGTTATTTACCTCTTGTCTGTAAGCGCATTTTGGACAAAGTTACGGAACCTTTATGTTTGAAAGTAAACTTGATTAGTTAAATTACAAATTTTCTTTTTAGAGATATGTCCCTCCCTCAAATTACATTTTCCGGTGGGGCAATACGACATCCGTACCTGCACCGTGATACGTTGTTGCGAGTGCAATTTTCTGATCTGTGGTATGTATTACAATTTACTGTTAGGCATCCATCTTTAAAAATATGATCATTCGTCATTTTGATTATTCACTAAGTAATCGACTATCCTAATTAAAGAAAGAAAATTCAAAAGTTTGACTTCTTGCGGAATTAATTTGACTAGTCCCTTTTTCAATTTAGATTTCCAAAAATATTGCGAGGGGTGTGGGAATACCAGAGAATTTTCTTTGAGGAAGGTAGTTGACATGGGGCAGCAGATAGCTGCCAATCGAGCAAAAGCTTTGGCTCGTCAGAGAACCAAAAAAAAGAAGCAAGCGGTAAGATTAAATAATTAGTGTAAATTTGATTAAATAGTTGGTTATAATAAATTATTTTTTACTATCAATATTTCGATTAAATTAGCAAATCTGTAGTATAACTCACGTATAGTCTGTTCAGTAAACATAAAAATACAAAGTGAGTGGCCTTTGATTTCCAAAAGTTCATGAGTGTACTTCCAAAATGCATCTTTGTCTTCGAATGTACTTACAAAAAGTTACTAAAACAAATAGGTTAAGGGTGTGACATTTATCTAGCATCTAGCAAAAAAAATTAAACTGTTTTTGTGTTTACTGAATGCCCTATAGATCACAAT